>BEXV01000296.1:63196-75462 GCA_003118195.1 Hemicentrotus pulcherrimus | reverse complement strand
CTTGGAGAGAAACTCGGAGAGACACTTGATATAGAATTTTGAATGGGTCACTGAACCTGTCATAAACTGACAGATCACTATTGATGATGATGATTAAAATAGGACATCCCAATTGAGTCTTAACCCCTTAATCAGGCAATTACAACCCTAGCGACTCTATATTGTGTCATTCCTTTCATAATGAGTCAACTGATTCTTCAATAATGTGTAGAAAGAAGTGAAACAATTTCCTATACACGTTTTCCCCCTTCCCATATTGAACATAATACATATAACCAGATAAACAACTTCATTTTTAAAAGAAAACTTTGCATTTTTTTTTTCATAATAGGATTTCACCTTCGATTTCTTCAAAATATACGCTGCTTCCTTTCAGCTTCTGCTCATCTCCATAGAGAGGGGCTCTATTTTACCAAATGAGGAACCAATCAACAGCTAGCTTTGATGTTGATTACGTGATTAACACGGTTAAGCTTGGGTGATGTTATGACGTCAATGACGATGTCATCAGAGACAAAATAAAGTTTACCCGTATTCACTGCAAACGTTCTCTATGGAGGTATTATATAGAGGAAAAGGAAGAGGCAAACGAACATAAATTCCCTTTGAGGATTGTAATAAACCCATTATAAGCTACAGCACAATCAACGCTTGATGGGGTGTAGCTCACTCATCAGGCTTCCGTTTGTTTTCTTGTCGAATTTGACGTCTCTTTGGTACCGACATTAGTTAACACACAACTATTCCTTCTGCCTCTAAAAATGATGATAACCCAGTACATCGATGATACCTTAGGATGAAAAGTGATGTGAACGAGGAACATAGCTATATGGATGAGGTTGGTCTACAAATACCTGTCTCATCCGGCCAATAAGCGGGCAGTGGTGCATAGGAGGGGAGGGGGTGGATGCAGTTATGCAAGGTCTTACAGTAGGTGAATGAAATGGGCCGTCGATGTTGTGGGGGAGGGTGAACGCCTGCATTATGTGTGTGTGCCTCTCTCTCTCTCTCTCTTTCTCTCTCTTTCTCTTTATTGTTCTCCTTTCACCGTTGGATTTTGGACACGTGCATCCGCCATTAGCCACCACTCTGACTTTACTTTTACTTTTATATCGCTGAAATGAAGAGGGAGGTTCGTACTTGATATGCCACAGACTTGATAAAGTTTACGCCTTGAAAGAAGACTATAAATGGCGCCGTTGAGTGAGGGTATTCAAAGTTACTACTGGGCATTGAGATAATCACTCGACCTATTGAGAGGAACTCGAATTCTTAACCCATGGGACAAGATTAGGATGTCGTTAGCTTTCGATTGCCCCAAATCACGGCGAGGCAATAATGTTGAACAGCAACAACAACAAAAACAATATGTTTGTATACAATACACTGTGAATAATCATTTGTTTAAAGAGTAGGGTAACTAAAAACACTTTGAAGGACAAAGGTTTAGCGAGATTCCATTGTATTTCATTTCTAACAATAATCTCATACACATCACTGCGACAATAAAGAAAACAAATGAAAAAGAGGCTAGCTCAAGAATGTAAATGGGCCCTCTTTATGTAAAGTAATTGCCAATTCTTTACTTCTTAGAAGTAGACATTTAATTGCCTAGCTTGCAAGCCCTTTTTTGAAAAAAAGTTACTATTCCTGCACTTGTTTCGACTGTTGAAGGTTATTAAAATCAAATTATGCCTATACTACAAGGTTTGGTAAATACACCATTGGAACAATGGCAAAATGTGTAGGCCATGACTTTTCGAGGAGCGGGCGCCTTTGAATGTTTGAAACAGATAAATGGCGCCTTACAAGTGATGTGGATCATCATCAACATCATTATCATCATCAACAACAAGTGTGTTATGCTTGTTACACGCGATGCGTCTTTGCTGGGTCACGTAGAACTGCGTCAGTAACTAGTGCGATCTTTGACGCAACATTGCAGAATCAAATCGTACAAGAAGAGGTTAGTTACAAAATAATCAACATTGGGTTGGAATATATTTCTGGCGTGTGCACTAATAATGCTTACTTATAGGCCTGAATGGCGTACGGTAGTTGATAACGCAATGTAGATGGCGTCTTGACGCATCATGTGAAACGGGCTTGTGTGAATATTCTCATTTCCCTTTCAAACATCTGAATTTAACCGGCCTTTATGGATTGAATTGAATTGCTTTGTATTGCATTGTATTGCAATGAAATGGTATCATATCTGATCTTATCATAGTGTACTGTCCTGACGATACATACCTTGAGAGGGAAACATAATACTGAAGATGAGGATTAAATAACGAAGTAAATATACTACGACTTTTCAATTCTCATGTTACATTTTGACCTTTTTTTCATAATTGACGTACTTATAGTTAGTCAATTTACCAAATGACAACTACTTGACCCTCAAAGCACCTAAGTTCTTTTGTTTTGATTTTCATCCCAGGGGAATGGACCGCTAAAGAGAAGTAATTTATCCCATCTTATACCATGCACACTTCAAGTGTAAATTTATCCTTAGATACGGGTAAGATACACCAGTTGGATAAAAAGAAAAACCAATATTAACCCTATGCCTGCGGGAACCGCATAATCCCTGTATATTAAAGCATGCGAGATTGTGAGAATTTAGTATTCAAAGGATTATATATTCGGATTTATAGAAGGCTTGGTGACGAGACAAATGAAAACGGCAAGAAAAAAACCATATTAATTTTCGAAGGAACCATAATCAAGTAGAGTATGATAAAATATCATTAACCATCTTGCTTTATTCGTATACTCTATACGCGGATATTGCAGGCATAGCTATGCCTGTCTCTAGTAGATGTAAACACACAGCAGACGACTGGAAATGGCGGGAACTTGCCCAATTAACATTATCTTTTCATCAAGGTTGCGTAGTACTCAAGTAAAGGCTCTCAGTTGGTTCTTTCATATAATCTTCTCTGCGTTCATAATATTGTTCACCGGTGAAGGTATTGATTTGATTTCACGTTTGATTCTTGAAAGAAGCTATTTTATTTTGAGCAAACAGATGTTGGAGGATATAGAAGAAGATTAAGATAGATATATGCGAAGCAGAAAGAGAGAGAGAGAAGGGGGAGGGGAGGAGGACATACAATTATGATATAGAACTAAAAACTGTAAACAAGCCATGCGTTTCGCCAGCTTTGAATGAGCAGGCTGTGTTTTGTCGTGTGGAATTAATCTCGAAGTAATACCGTAAATTATGATTGTTGAACAGCCCACACGTTTCTCTTTGACATTGCCCTATAAACGAATGAATTAAACCGCTTTCTATCGACCTACTTTATTATCAACTAGTCTTCTTAACAGCCCTGTATGTCGACAAATTCTAAAGCATTATTCCTGGTCGTAATCAAATGATTTCATCTATTTTGTCTCCTCAAACAATATGCATAAAAAGTAATAATAAGTTATGGTGATAGTTGAGGGAGAATGATAATAATCATATGAATATGTCCAGTGATTGTCGAGTTAAAAGCCATTGTGTATTCAATGACATGTTGTTTCTGTCTGAGATATATATAGAGAGAGAGAGAGAGAGAGAGAGAGAGAGAGAGAGAGAGAAACTAGTCTTATGAAAAGCCGTTCAATTGACACGTACTGTGTACATAATACAAAGGTGTGAGGTGCTAAAGTCCATTTTTATGACAGCCATGATCATGCTCATGATATTGATAAAATGCTATACTCTTTCTCTATTTATAATTATAGAGAAAAATCCAAACAAGAAATTCAATTGACATGTTCTGTACATAATTCCAAGAAATTATGAAATTAGAAATGATAAAGTTCATACTGCATTCATAAAATCCGTGGTATAATATTATAAATAACATTCTATTTATTTTCTGTGTATGTGGACTTTGAACGTAGACAACGCTACCAACAATGCGTTATAATACCATGGACCTAGAGTTCCATACAATTTTATCCTCTTCATTTTCACACAATAGCTGCATCGTAAAGAGTACTAATATTTTCTGAAGGTATATAATTCACTCAATAATTATCTAAAGTTACGCCGTGTATTAGAAAATGCCCATTCTAGGACAAACTACACACCGGACAATCGTCTCCCGGACATCTGCAAAGGCAAAGTATCCCCTAGGGCAACTAGTTTTAATATAATAAACCCGGACTCCTGTCAAAATATTTATAGGATACCTATTACCCTGGGAAACACTAGTATTATCCCTAAGGAGTTGTCTGAGAGGAAGTAGTGTAATATGATGGGAATTTAGTATTGACCGCCGGAGCTTGAAAGAGAATTAATTGTTCTGGGATATAGTTTGTCCTGACAAATCATTTTCTATCACGAGCGGCAATTCAACACATTAAATGGTTCTCAAGATGAATACTATTGAACTAAAAACAAATTAGATTCATAACAATTATACAAATCATAATCACACTGGATATGATGTAGGGCACGTATCAAAAGTTTATATAGCGCGAATTGGCGACACTGCCTCTTCAACAAAACACATTCACCTATTCATTCAATCGATATGAGATCATTCAAGTGGAAATACAAAGCGCATGAGGGTGTTTCTTTGTGTACCCAGAACAAACATTTCAATTTATTGTAACCATAATATTCTCAAGAAAAATAATAAAGTATGAAAACAAAACACAATACTTTATCATGATGGTGATGATACTATAGGACCAAACCATCCGTCCTGTTAACCATATGGTTTTGTAGATTTAGCTGGTAAATTCAGTTTTTAACCCAAGCTACTTGTGTATGAACTATATAGTAGTTACCATGCATGTATATTACAAAAAATATTTCAAAATGTAACTGAAAGTTTTATTGTTTATCCCGTTTCATAATATAATGATATTTATAATGATAATTATTATAATAATACTAATAATAACAATAATGGACATAATAATAATGATAATAATGCCTATTAAATAACAAGTTAAAATAAGATATAAATAATCGATCATTTTAGGTGCGCTAAAAAAAAAAGTGTACCATAGCGCTTAATTTTAATTTATTTTTTTAATTTTCTTGTATATGTGTTTATTATATAGTAGGTAAGTTTGTTTCTGGTCATGCAGTCCATCATCATGAATGATTTTTACACTAAATCTACATGATTTATCTTTCCGTGAAATATTCTGATACCAGCATAATCATGACAATAACATTTGATAATAGCAAAGATAATGAAGGATGATGGTTATGATTTTAATGATGACAAAGCTTAAAATTCCTTAAAACGGTGACCATGATGATGATGCTGACATTGTTCGCATAGTGCAAAAAATGGTTTGTAATGTCCGTGGTTCTATTAAACAATCATACACAATATTAAACAAGTTAAGAATGCTTGTGATAACATTTATATACAATAATTTCGTCACATGCCTCTCATTTGAGTTTAAATAAAATGTTTATCCACAAGATTGGTTTTAAAGGTTTGCCCGGAAAAGTCGGTAATTTGGTGGTAACTATGTAAACGAAGAGAATCAATCATTGGCCGGCTTCTCTTTTTATCATATGTAGATGACTTACCAAACTGTTCAAGCCAACTGAAATTTATTTTGTTTGCTAATAATAATAATAATCTTTTAAAGTCCACTCTAAAATTTATTTAGTTAAACCGAAAATGGAAATTCTTTTTGCTCAATTGATCGTGAGCCAGGCAGCCACTGAGCAGCGCTAGATATTTTCTTTTCATCTTAAACGATTCAAATAATGATTATAAATCTGAATAATGAATTCGAGAAGGTGACTTGCTGGTTTAGAAGCAGTAGGCTGTGTTTAAATGTGGAAAAGTCAAATTATGTACAATGTCATTTTTCATAGTAAACCATTCAAACTTATCCATAAATCCAATAAAAAATTTAACTCTAAAACTCAATGGGAAAATTACAAAACGTGTTAATTTGACAAAATGTTGGGATGCGCTACATTGTATCCAAAACCATTCTCAGAATATTGGTATCATCAGAAAATTACATAAAAATATCCATATTGCTTATTATAATATACACTTGTTTTACCAGTCTTAAGCTATTGTAATGTTTTATGAGGAAGTACGTATGTTTAGATATATTTACTCTCCTCTTGCTTTCGAGCATTTCCAATTCTCCCTAAGGAGGATGTATCGACAAGACCGCCTTCAAGTTGGTCTTTTAGAGTGTCCTTGATGCCATGTATATAATGGTTTTCATCTTTGTGATGTATTTCTGATTCTAATGTGTATTTGCCTTTATTGGAATGAATCAAATTGAACAAAAAGTTGAACAGGGGACCATAATGATTAGTAACCTGAAACATAAATGGACTTCCATATTTGGCATAACTTAAGGATGAACATAACACCCAGTAGAATGAGCTTGTCTCCGTTGTCAAAAGTATTTAAGAAAATGAGATCACCATGAGTATGATATGAGATAGGTCTGATCCATCATGACTATGTAACAGTGATCTTGTATTCCATTCATGTTGGTTTCAGGAATGCCTGTTAGCATTGTGCGCTTGTGAGTCATTATTGAAAATAGTTTGCAGGCACAAACCATTATCAAGCATATTGCGCAAAACAGGGTCTGAACTTGCAAGACTATATAGACTGCACTTTTTCGGCATCTGCGCTGTAGAAGATTCTCATTTGACACAGCCACATACTGTCAAAATTAGGCCTTGCTCAAGACTTTACTGGTTTTTTGTGAGGTGTTACATAAAGTCTGTATGTGCAGACTGTGTCTGTTGTCAGTATGAGTGTGGTAGATCGAGGAACATGACATCACATACCTCTCATCCATGTCACATCTCATACTCCTCCCCAAGGCGTTGATATCATGCGAGGATGATGGTGTGATTAATATGCTCGGTGAAGGACGATCTGAGACTATTTAGATTCTCCAAACATTTTCAAAGTGCCAATGCACGGAGAGAGAAGGGGAGGATATAGGCCGGGTGAAGTGGCAAAGAAAGCAAAAAGTAAAACCAAACAAAAACACAAGTTAACAATAACAAATATAAACCTATGAAATTACATGAATAAAAATAATTTCTTATCAGTAGATTGACTCATGTTTGAAATGTATTATTGAGAACAACCGCTGCGATTATTCATGTGCCTGCATCAAAGTGATTAAAATGTGGACCGAATTTAAGCTCATTATATTTTCATTGTTTGGAAACACTCATTAGTTTCCTCATTGAATTGTCAGAAAACGCATGCTAGAAACATTAACTTCGTAACACGTTTTTACATATTGTGTTCAGTTTTGGTTACATTTCGTAGAATCGCTGTGGAATGAGTTGTTTTGAGCAAATATTCTTGACTTCTTTCACTTCTACACGTCACTATAGAAATTCCCCCCGCACGCATCCCACGTAGGCACCCCTTTAGCACATAATCATACGCGTCCATATCGTAACCCGCCTATCTGTCTTACTATGTTCAATTCATAACGCATAATTGGATCAATTAGTACGGAGGTTGAAGGTAGCAGCTTAAAAATCGAACGAGCGAAGCACTGATATTAATTCCTGGAAAACATGCTGTGGCGCTCTTTCACAGCAAGATTATCATAGTCTAAATACCCACACTGGTTATGTTCGAATTACTCAATGAAAAGTTTTATATTTCATTTAGAGCACAATGTTCTTTCATACAGAGGTCTCAGTGCGTGGTTTGAATACAGAGCTCCCTGGGCAAATCTGCCAAACTTTATGGTCAATAATAATTCTACTATCGATGGCTAGATAAGCAAATGCAAAACAATGCCATTGACTAAATTAAAACTACATTTTGATAAAGGGCATAAAACCAGTTTTAAACACGAAGGCTAGCTAAGATTTCTGAGTACAAAACCAACCAACATTTTATACAAAGTATCAACAAAAGATTAACGATTAAGGACATAATGCACAATTTGAATACTATAGGACACTGCTAACGCTTAAGTTTCGCAGATAGGACATATGTGACATAAATTATATAGAATTTGATGTGGTCAATTTAAAACACACACTCTGGTCTGTTTTTGAGACTAAAAGCCAACGACGGTCGCGTGCTTCCCAGGGATAGGGGTTTTAACACGATTAGTTATTTTAGCCAATCGAGGGACACTGACCGCACACTACACGCAGTCTATTATTAGTCCACACGGCACAAATGTTCTCTTGAATGACTCAATAATTTCGCTTTTCCTAGAACTTGAGAGAGCACCTTGTTATTGCTGAGGCTTAGCCCCCGGTCCCTGTTAGGGGTATTCATGTATAGAGCGATTTCTGGGGAAGGAAGAGTTGAAGAGAGGTGGAGAGAGAGAGAGAGAGAGAGAGTGGAGAGGTTCTTTGTTTGGATATATTAATGGTCATGGTCAAATCTCGGTTCTCAGAAACGACTGTGACGTCACAAAGGGACAATTGACCTCGTGGACATAATCATATCTGTCCCTCAATCCCTGTATATTGAAAAACAGATTTAATTGATTTTGTCTTGAAATCATCGACATAAACAATTGTCTTGTTTAATAACTGAAGCAAATTTGAAAATTTAAAGACAGAATTAATGGAGGGACAGAACGATAAAATATTTTTTTAAAGGGTGTATGTTCACTGTGTTTCAATGACAAAAGTAGAGTTCGAACGAATATATTTTATGATCTAAAATCAGTTATGGAAGTCATAGAATTTTAAATTGTGACTCTCTCTCTCTCTCTCCCTCTCTCTCTCTTTCTCTTATGCATGTAATGATCCAATGTAGAAGAACGCCGGGTCGCATGATGACAATGCCAATACACCAACATCTATATACGCCTTTAACTGGCAGTAATTCGTTTGTGCAACAATAATCTACATGCGGCGGACTCTCACCGAGACTACACTAATGTATTAATAAAGCATGCTAAATTGTGAGTGTAAGGTTATGATTAGTCTATTATGAAATTTAAACATGTTTAGCAGGCAGAAGCAGGTATTGCAGTAGAAGTAAAATTAGAAGTAAAAGTAGAAGTAGAAGTAGGAGTAGAGGTAGATATTAATGTAGAAGTAGGAGAAGAAGTAGTATTTCTGCGTTCAAACTAAATTCAAACTCAAATTACACAAATTCGATACAAAAGTAATTACACTGAAAATCATGTACGGCCTACAATTATTTAATCATACAATAAACATGTACGAAGCATACAAATAAGATGAAAAATATATAGTTAATATTTTTCAATAAATTAGGGAGGTAACAATTAAGAACGCCGGAAACCACCATCGTGAGCGGTTAGGCTGGAGGTGGATGGCGGCCTCATAAAAAAGAAAGAATTGGCGACATAACTCTCTTCGGAAAACTGGGAAGTAGGGTAGAAATAAAAGTAGAAGTAGAAGAAGAAATAGAAGTAGAGGTAGATATAAATGAAGAAGTAGAAAAAGAAGTAAAAGTAGGGGTAGAAGTAAGAGTAGAAGTAAGAGTAGAAATAGAAGTAGAAGTAGATGTAGAAGTAGAAGTGGAAGTAGATGTAGAAGTAGAAGTAGATCTAGAACTAGAAATATAATTATGAAGTAGAAGTAGAAGAAGATGCAAAAGTAGATGTAGAAGTAGAAGTAGATCTAGAACTAGAAATATATGAAGTAGAAGTAGAAGTAGATGCAAAAGTAGATGTAGAAGTAGAAGTATAGGAGTAGAAGTAGGAGTACATGTAGAAGTAGAAGTAAAAGTAGAAGAAAAAGTGATGAGTAGAAGTAGAAGGAGAAGGAGAAGGAGAAGGAGAAGGAGAAGGAGAAGGAGAAGGAGAAGTAAAGGTGTTGTGGTGTAGTGGATAACTCACCTGACTGCAGATGACAAGGTGCGGGGTTCGAGTCCCACAGCGGCACTAATGTCCTTTGGCAAGACGCAAATCTACATTTGCCACTCTCCATCCAGGTGTTAAATGGGTACCCGGTATATAGGATGCGAAAGTTAAGCCTCGGTCACAAATGCCATTGCTAACTGCTACGAACGCCGTACGAACGATTTTCAGACAATGGAAAAACAAGGAGATTTGTACGAAATTATCATTCGTACGAACCTTTGTGACCGTAGCATTATTGGTTAGATGAGCAAGTGTGAGCTTGTAAAAATGACGCCTGGCTGGAATGCTCCCCGGGGAGAGGATGATGTGCATCGTTGATGTATTAAGCGCTATATAAAAGCCGAATATTATTAAGTAGAAGTTGAAGTAGAAATAGATGAAGGAGAAGGAGAAGTAGAGGGAGGAGTATAAGTAAAATTAGAGGTAGAAATAGAAGTAGAAATATAGAAGAAGGAGAAGAAGCAAATTATATAGACAGGAAGTGGAAATGGAAATAGATACATAGATGTAGATGTAAAGCTAGAAATAGATGTAAAAAGAGAAAGTTGATGAACATGTACATGACTTGTGCATATAAATTTAGTAGTAGTTATTATTCTGATAATTACAATAATACAAATTATTATAACAATATCAGAACCATACACATCTCTATTCGGTCTCTAGTATACCCACATACGAAACAAACATAGACATACAAACATTGTAATGAGGATACTTTATATGATAGCGTTTTCGAAGAATTTATCTCTTTGTCCCCAATTATATAATCCTCTTATTATTTCAAGGAATATGGATTACTGAGCGCAGCAAACTCAGCTGAATCAGACAGTTTGTGATTCATAAAATTACTGATACAATGAACTTGAGACACAAGACTGCGATGACATCATCAATCACGTGCTATGACATCGTCGCGTCACGAGATGTGTGTCTCGAGCAATCATTCTTTTCTTTTTTAGAGCAATCATTCTTTTCTTTTTTAAATGCTTATACTCATGTTGGTGAATCTATATTTACATTTTTAAATGTCTATACGTTAAAGAGGCCCGTCCCTTTGGAACATTCCAAAGTAGGCAAATTAGCCCCATGTTTGATACGTTCCATAGTAGGCAAACTATGATATTCTTTCTAAAATGATGTTAACATCCATGCCAGGGGGTTCAAAATTAATGGTGATACTCAAATGAAATGCTCAAAGTTAATTCATTAGGGGTTGAACTGTCATAATTATAATTTGTGTGGTGAATGTTTTATTAGGATACAGTTTCATATGTAGGTGAGCACAGGCATAAGCAAAGGGTCCATATTAAATTCACAATTTCAAAAAAAAAAATCACCATCAAAATCAGCAAAATTCAATGAACTACAGAAACCCGAACGTTTTTTCCCATCTCAACACTGTTCAACGCCATGATAATAATGTTATCAAAAACATTCTGTGGTAGAGGCGTTGTGTTATCAACATATACAATAAAGAGAACCAGGGGCTTTTAAAACCGCTGATTCAACAAATTGACTGAAACTCATACCATCATCAAAATACATTTATTTATTCATTTTGTTTCTATAATGTTAACCGCTGTACGTCCTTATTCAGGAAACCAAGACAAGAAAATGCCGATCAATATGACATTTTCTCTCAAAATTCCGTTTAGTATGACATTAGACTTGGATTCGCACAGAACATCTAAACATCTGTGGAAAAGACAGTGACCAGGAGATGCTTGTAACAGACGATGAATTAATATTCATAAAGTCTACCTCACAGACTGCATGGCGTCGCTCTTTTAGTAAAGCGAGAAGTTGACAATTCCCAGAACCGCTTAAATTACTCCGGTCAGCGTCTTTGAAATCCGTTTTCATTGGCTTGCCTAAAACGCCTTTTATTGGAAGTGCATGAAGCAAAGTACGCGAATCTAAAGCAAAATCTTCAAAAGGGGTCCATGGAAACACTCCTTTAAAAAAAAGTGCATTTTCAGACTGCCGCCGATACACAGAGTGATAGCCAAATTCTGCCAAGGAAAAGCAGCCATTATACCACATTCATTCGTGCACGTCTTGCACGCACCAAGCGAGTCATCACAGTCCGTATCCCTACAAAGGGTCACCATTCAAGGCCAAGAACAAATCACAAGGGCACTCAATACTATTCAAATCGATGAATTCATTTTCGCCGACATTAAGGTACATGAATATTGATTTGTCATGTAAAATGTTTGTTCATTTTGTTCGTCGGATCATTTTTTTCAAGTCAAACGGACATAATTGAAATTAAACCAAAATCAGAAGAGAAAATGCATGCAACAAAGCAAAACAATAATTAGCTTTTCCTCCATCCCTCCTTTCATCCCGTTCCCACTCTACCCCCTCCTGTTCTCTCTCTCTCCTTCTCTCCCTCTCTCTCTCTCTTTCTCTCTCTCTCT
>BEXV01000296.1:48693-59215 GCA_003118195.1 Hemicentrotus pulcherrimus | reverse complement strand
AAAATAAAAGCCACCTCCCCTTCTTACAAATGCCCCAGGCCTACCCACAGCTCTAATATACCTCTATTAAAATCTCATGGGTGCCCCCTTTTCTACAACAAGTGCTAATTTTCACTCATCTCAGGTGAGTGCCCCTTTTCAGGTACAAGAAATGTCCCTTACCACCTCTGATATGTGCCAATTCACCTCTTATAATTGCCTCTTTTCAAATCTGAGAGATGTTTCATATATTTTTGACAAGTGTCCCTTTTTATCTTCCTGAGTGCCCTTATTCAAATTTGAAAGATACCCTCTTTAACTTTGCAATACGTGCCCCCTTTTAAGCTCCGATAAGTCCCTCTGTTATTTTGACACGTGCCCCCGTATCCTTCCTAATCATTGCCATTTTCCTTCTGACAATGGCCCCTAATTCTCTCTTGTAATAAGTGCCCCTTTCTGTTCTCATTAGTGCCGTTTTCATTTCTGGTGTGTGCCCCTTCTCAGGTGCGATAAGTGCCCTATTTTCACCTCTCATAATTCCTCTGTTTACTTTGACCCGAGCTCCTTTCCTTTCTGATAAGTGTTTTGTATAATGGGTGGGATATTAAACTTATCATCTCATTGGCATTGCTTAAAGTATAAATGTAAGCAACCAAGTAAACTGTTATAGTGGGTATAAGATGCAACGTACTCTAGCCTCATGAATAATCAACATAACAAAAAAAAGTACGCAATAGCTAAAAAAAAACAAAAACAATTGCCCATTATTCCACCTGGTAGTGATGCGGACTTTATCTGCCCCCCTCCCCCTCCAAAGAAGTGTTTGCTCACTACGCCACTGCCTGGTGGTGATGCGGATTTTTTCTTCTTCTCCACCCCCTCCTCTTTTGAAACCCAAATGGATATACCTGAAGTATTAAAGTACTACAAGAACAACAACAATAACAACAACAACAACAACAACAACAACTGCCCATTGAATTATGCTACACGTAGAACTTATACGTGCCCCTCTTATATCATCTGCCTCTGGGCCTGTACGGATGTGATGGGGATATAGGAGTATAAAGTAGTCCGACACCCCATATAGCATGATACATCTGAATTTTACACATTTTTGGGGTCTAAAATTACCTTCAAAGTCATTTTAGGTCCCAAAAGGGCACTAGAAATGTCATAGATAAAAATAAAAGCAATAAGCATGCACTTTGAAGGCATTTGCGGTCTGAAAACAGAACTCAACTATCCCTTTAAGCTTAAATTACTAGTAGCTATAGAAGGTATTTTTACAAAATGTACTTCACATCCACTCTCCAACCAGGTGTTAAATGGATACCCGGTAGGATGCGAAAGCTAATGTGCTTAGATTAGCAAGTGTGCGCTTGTAAAAATGACGCCTGGCTGGAATGCTCCCCAGGGAGTGGAGAATGTGCATACATTGTGTGCGGCAAGCCTTGAATCCGATGACCGGGGTAATAGTATATATATCTGTAAGGCGCTTTGATAGGGCCCTCCTGAAAAGCGCCATATAAGAAATAGTTATTATTATTATTATTATTATCCTTTTTGTTTGTTTTGTTTTGTTTTGTTTGTATGTTGTTTTTTCTTAATAGTAAATATTTGTTAAATAAAGACGCGAGCGGGGACGAGAAACTCGTTATTTGTGTTATTTGGCCTAATTGCTGAGGTAGCTGAAGCCGAAAAGGGAGAGGGCTATTTTCCCAAATAAAAAGGGGCACTTTTCCAGTGAAAATTTTAATCATGCACCTCACTTTATGAAATCAGTGCCCCTCAGCCTGAAGGGCAAAAAAAAAAAGCTTGCCCCGACAGCTATATAAGCTTGCCCCGACAGCTATATAAGCTTGCCCCATAATACAGAAAGTCATGTTTACACCCCCTGACAGGGTTCATTTTCATAGCTACTTTTCCAGAAATCAATAGATGTTAGAATATACATGTATAAGATAAACCACTACTGATTTAATGACTTGCGATCCTACTTTTTGTTTTAATTGATCTGACTTTTTAACTCGAGCCTCTCAATAAGTCCCGATGTACATAACCAGCACAGCAAATTTTCAAGACATCACTGACTCGTAAAGTAAGACTAGAGGGTAAGATGTCTCTAAATCCTGTAAAAAAAAACGAATAAAAGATGGGAGAATAAAATAGGCACGTACCCAACAAATGCACCGACTGTGATTGCACCCCAATAAAAAGAAATGTTCCAAATTGCTTGCTTTGATTTGTGTAATTATTCATGTTAAAATTACCAGTCGTAATCAATCAAAATTCTTGATTTGCTCTAATCGATTAATCGAACAAACTGAGGGCTGTCATGGTAAATGTTTATCACATCAGTAGGGCCTACTAAAAACAACAACAGATACAGAGGGCATAAATGAGATAGCATGCATGGGGTCGAGCGAGCTCGAGCGCGCGCATAAAATATAGTCAACACTACTAGCGATCATTTGGCGTCCGATACTATAGCGTGACCTCTATGAACGCGGTCGGAGCTTGTGTCAAATGTCGAATTGCAACCAGGCCTTGAACGTTCATTTTTAGGTATCGTATGTTCAATTTAATCTTTAAAATAATCATTTGAACGTATGAAAACTTTTACGTGCATACGTCAATGAAATAATACGAAGTTATGTGTCAAACAATGAAATGAATATTTGTCTTTGTTTAGCCGTCAGAGTTTGTGCAGCCCCACTCGTAAATTTATTTGTTGGGCAAGAAAGCAAGTTCAGGGTGTTTGATAATTTCGGCTGATGACGAAACGAGGATAGAGTTCTTCTCCTGTATTCATGAATTTCATGTGTATCGGTGTCATTTTGAGAACAATTCCCAAGTACATGTTTGATATTTTTTCTTGTTTTTCGTCCTAAAAAGAGTCTTGGCCCTGGGTGTATATTTTAACATGATTTTGAATTTGAGCTTGATCTGATTCTGAGTGGTCAGTTAAAAAGTTTGTCTCTTTTCAGTCTGAATTCTGTGCGATTCTGAACTCTCTTGCATACTGTCAATTGATCACTGATGATATGTAAATTAACCTTAGATCTATATCAGGGGCCCGTTTCTCAAAACCAACGACAAGACTTGTCGTTGAAACCAACGACAAGACGGTCTTAATTTGAGCTTTATCCAGCAACTGTGCCTACGGAGATGTCTCTGATCTTCCTTAACTGTTTCACAAAGAGCTTTAAATACTACTACTAGACTTTAGGCCTAGAAGTCTAGTATTATTACTACTACTAAGTACTGGACTACTAGTAGTAGTGGTACTACTAGCTAGACATCTCATGAAATCGAAACTAATGACGAAAAGAGGAGCTAAGACATAGCCTTAGTCTCAGTTCCATCGGATTTAAAGTAATTTTATGAAAACTGCAATTATTTAAATGAATTAGGAATAAAAGAGATTGAAAATAGTAACATGGAACTGAAGAGATGCAATAATCAATGTACTTCAAGATTTGTGAAGGTTATACCTTAGAATTACTTGTAAAATACAATTTGAGATTATTTCATGTCATGACCGGTGAATCAGTTTTGTATTTGAGATGGGTAACCCCCGATATTTGCATTTGATATTTTATTTTAAAAAATACACCCTCATATTTTTTTTAGTAAAAAATATGATGCTATGAAAGTTTTGTCCAATGGCAATGTTTTAGGCTTCAACAAAATATTAAAATGCCAAAATTTAAACATTCCAAAAGTTAAAAACACATGTTTTAAACTATTCAGTGAATACATCGACTACAAAAGTTATGCAAGAGATACATGACAGGTTCAGAGGCGTCATAACTTCTTAGTCAGGATGTTTTCCTTGAACCTGGAAAAGAGGGCTTTGTGAAACACTTAGCTTACTAATGCTGATTTAGTCATGAAGTTAGACTCATGACGGTTTTGAGAAACGGGGCCCCTGTATTGTAGAATGGGATCCTATAGGTTTTTTGTGTGTAATGTGGATTGGTCCAGGGTAGATCATACATGAAGAGAGGAAAAATATTATTAAAAATTGCATTTTCAACTCCGAAACCCCAAATTTAGAGTATATGCCACATGAATAATTGAAAAATCCCTGAATCAGGTAAAACTAGCAGTGTATTAGCAACACAGTGTCACATTGGCTTCGTCCCACTAGTTTGAATGAATGATATCCTTGATTATAAGAAAGTCTAATTATTTTACTGCACATGAATAGCTTGCAAAAAAACTGGTTTTCACCAAATTCTTATCTAAAAAGATCCAGGTTGGAAATTAAAAAACAACCTATCACATTGAATTTTGCATCATATTCATACCGATCATCTTCTTTGTTTCAGGATACAAGAGATAAGCTATGTCAACAAGAATCAAACGGAAGCCAGCAAAATATGCTGAGGAGGAGGATCCTCCAGGGCCTCCTAAGAAAACTCCAAAGAAACCTCCAATATCATCCACACCAGTAGCTGCTGCCTCCTCCAAAACTACTACACCAAGACTGACCACACCCAAACTGACCACACCCAAACCAACCAACACCAAGGCCACTCCCAGTGCCCCAAGGTCTACTGCTAGACCCAACCAGAAGAAATCACCAGAGGGGCAAAAAGAGAGGAAAGCTGACAAGGACACCAAGAAACCTCTTCGTAGCTGTGAGAAGAGCAGATGCCCAGCCAAGATCCCGCAATGCTTTGCCAATGCTTCAGATCGGTGAGCAAAAGATTTCAAACCATTTATCACAAGACTCTTACAGGGTTTGAATTAATCCAAGACCACCAAGGCCAATGCCGTTGATGCCCTTTTGATTGGCCTCAATGCCCCTCTCATTGGCCTTGGAGATTTGTTGTGCCCTTTCCAATTCTTCCTATTTGTGCTGTAATATAGGAATGTGCCCTACAGAAAAGTGGCTTTGCCCTGACAAATATTGAAATTTAAGGCCTGCTCTTACATGCTGATATTGTCTACATTTTGTCAGTTAAGTTGCTGAGTTGTAGATCAATCTTCTTATCCTCTAAGGCAGTGGCAGAACTCTGGATCATTTTCGAGGGGGATGTACGTTATATTCTTGTAGTAGGCATTAGTACATAAAAAATACAGAATCTGTAAGAAGCTTACCCCAGTGCACATATGTGTACATGTACATATAGTACATTGTAAACAAAATTTGGTGGGAGGCACCAAATTTCCTTTTATTTAACTTTAACAAAACTGTGTTTGTTATCTCAATGCTTTAATCACATACCATACTCCATGTGCATATAAGAAAGTTTGTTGCATGGGAGGTTGCTAATGGTAATTATCCCTGCTTGTCTTTGTAGTTGTGCTGGTGCTGGTTATACAGCTAGATGGTATCATCTCTCAGCAGGAGAGCATTATTGCAATGAATGCTTTGACTACTTCTACAGAAGGTGAGTTTATTGATAATGATTGATCAGCCTGTATTTAAATGTGACTAACTAACTTCTTATGATAAGGCTGTACAAAAGTAAATTAAAGAGGTCATTAGATCTTACCTAAACAACACTATTCATGCTCCATTTCCACTTCTTGAGGATTATTATGATTATTATGATTTAGGGCATAATAATAATAATAATAATAATAATAATAATAATAATAATAGCAACAAAAACAAAACATTGGTGAGTAGTGAGGGAATGGCATTACAAACTCATGACTGAGTTTCAACTTTGTCCAAAAAATAGGTGGGAGGCACCAAATTTCCTTTTATTTAACTTTAACAAAACTGTGTTTGTTATCTCAATGCTTTAATCACATACCATACTCCATGTGCCTTTAATTGTCAGAATTGTCTTTAAAATATTCTGAAATTTGTATTCGTGATCATATTTCCACTTAATTTTTTAGGGATATGTTTCCTTTATTTTTTTTTCTGGTGAAAAGCATCTTACTTCTGGTTTGGAGCTTGAATCCTTTAATACAAAATGACCACTCTTTCACTTACCTATAAACTGCCATGTATCTTTTTGCCTATTTTATAGCCACCATCAAGGTTATCAGCTTGTCTCTAATTGGAAGCGTGTTTGGGGCAGCAATGGCAAGACTGAGCCTAGTCTCAAATCATACATGTCAGATAAAGTGCTTCCATTCTGGCTTCAATGTACCCAGCCTGGCTGTGGCAAATGGAGGGAATTCCCCTCCAAGGGTACAGTAACACTGCAAATCATACAGACCTATGTCTGTGGATATGATGCAGGAGCAAAACAGGTGAGCTATTGCTTAGAATATTTATAAAGTTAAGTAAAATCAAATTTACAGTTGGTAAAGAATGGAGATACCAGAATGCATTGGACATCATCAGACAAGGTATATCAGATCATATCATTATAATAACAGATAGAACAATTACTCCCGGCAACTACCTTAAACAAACAAACCTTTTTGTAGCTGTCATAGAGTAAATTGTCTTAGCGAACTTGTCAGGGTGGTGTGAAGGGACGGGGGTTAACAGTTGTTGTGCAGGGAATTATTGTCAAATGAGGCTTATGTTGTCTGGGCAATGACAGTCCAGGGACTACTTGGTCACCAATACTACCATTGACATTTTTAATAGCCCTCACTATTATAACAACATTGGACATTTATCATACATATATTAAGAACCAAAATGAGATTAATCGGAAAAGTTATGTTGACTATAAAAACTTGTTGACAAACCTTGTTCGTCAAAGTAAGAAGGATTATTATGATAATGTTTTTCAAACTACTCAGAATGATATTAGAAAGACTTGGTCTCATATTAATGGGTTGCTTGGGAGGGGGAAGAAGACGCCACTTCCAAATGATATGTATCATAATGATTTACTGTTAAAATCAGACTTACAAAAAGCAAAATATTTTAATGAATATTTCATTGATTTGCCCTCTAAAATAAACAAGGAAATTCCTCCTGTCCAAACATCATACAAACAATCTTTGTCAGTGCAGAATCACTCCTCGTCCTTGTACTTTAGACCAACGTCTGTTCATGAAATTTCTAACTTTGTTTTAACTCTAAAACCATCCAAGGCATGCGGTTCTGACGACATTTCCCCAAAAGTCATTAAAACTTGTATTCAATGCATTGTTGAACCCTTGTGTGATATTTTTAATAAGTCCTTGTTTCAGGGTATTGTCCCAAACAAATTGAAAATAGCTAAAGTAATCCCTGTATTCAAGAAGAATGATCGTAAGAACATTGAGAATTATAGACCAATTGCTTTGTTACCCATATTTTCAAAAATTCTAGAGAAAATAGTGTATAAAAGGTTGGATGACTTCCTTCGACTTCATGATATTCTGATCCCACAACAATTTGGCTTTCGAAAGAATTGCTCTACAAGTATGGGTGTCTTGAATTTGGTAAACACTATTATAAATGCAATTGATGCTGGGAAGTTTTGTCTTGGTGTGTTTTTGGACTTATCGAAAGCATTCGACACTATTGATCATGATATATTATTAAGCAAGCTTGAGCATTATGGCATTCGTGGGATAGCTTTGAAATGGTTTAAAAATTACTTACATAATCGATTACAGTATGTAGTGGTTAATGGAGTTAAATCACAATCTAGGAAGGTAAAATATGGCGTACCCCAAGGCTCAGTCCTGGGCCCCTTATTGTTCTTGATTTATATTAATGATATTATAAACTCATCTCAGTTGTTTACTTATTCACTTTTTGCTGATGATACTTGCTTGCTCTCTCACCACAAAGACATGCATAATCTGATTTTGTCTGCAAATAATGAAGTTCACAATATATTTAAGTGGTTTTGTTGCAACAAACTTTTGTTAAATGCTAGTAAGACTCAATATGTTGTTTTTAGATCAAGGGGCAAAAGAATCCCAGATAATATTGACCCCCTGACAATAGGTGGTCATCTGATCAACCGGAGTCAAAATGTAAGGTTTCTTGGAGTTACAGTTGATGATCATTTAACTTGGAAAGATCACCTCAGCAATGTTTGTACCAAGGTCTCGAGGAGTGTTGGTGTGATTTTTAAGTTACGCTTTTTTTTACCAGAGCAAACTTTAGTAACTCTTTATAATGCTATCATTATGCCTCACTTAACCTATTGTAATGTTGCATGGGGAAATACGTATAGGAGCCATATAAACAAGTTAATAGTCCTTCAGAAGAAAGCTATCAGGCTCATTACAAATTCAAATTACAGAAGTCCAAGTAATCCTTTATTTGTGCAACTTCAGATGTTGCCTCTTGATGAATTAGTCTCCATGAATTGTTTGATATTCATGTACAAATCTCAATCTGCTCAAAATAATTCATTTTTAAAAGATGCGTTTATTGTTAATTCGACTGTCCATTCGTACAACACACGTCAGAGAAATCTTATCCATCAGCCGTTTGCGAGAACACAAACTGCTTCGAACTCTTTTGTAATTAATTGTATCAAAGAATGGAATAAGTTGCCACAAAACATCAGATCCAGTCCAACACTACCTATGTTTAAACATACATGTCGAGAATATCTTTTTGAGAGATTGCAAAATATGTTAAAGTAAATCCTGGAAAGCCATGTGTGTATGTGTGTATGTGGGTGTGTGTGTGTGTGTGTGCGTGGGTGTGTATGTGTATGTGTGTTATCATTGTAAATATGTTTTTGTCATCGGTTATTCTAAATACTGTTATTTTGTTTTTGTTTATGTACCTTTTAAGGGGCCCCTTATCACAAGCTCTGCTTCTCCGGGGTCCCAAACCTATCATGTTTTTTATTTCTTTTGTGTCAATTAATTGTAAAATGTTGTGTTTGATTGGTTGGAATAAACTTGAACTTGAACTTGAACTTGACTCTGTCGTTAAAGCCTCTCTGCACTAGTTTTGCCAGGAGCCATTAAACCTCCATGCATGGTCACTGGCAGGTGGTTATCTCATCAAATAAGCTCTCAATTAACATTAGAAAAGGGGACCATGGGTGGTTAACTGGTACCGCTTAGGCATTGTTGGCTGTATAGAGGGCGCAAGTAGCTACAAGTAGTGCACCTCTGCTTTGAAGCTTGAGATTTACCTTTCATCCTTCTTCACAGGGCACACCATCGGAGCATTGTACTGTACTACAGGACCATCGTGTTGAACAGACTTTTGATCTAGAATGGTTGTCTCTGCTTGTCATGCCGCCACTCCTTAAGAACTCTCCGGCTGCTCCCTTCCTCACATCTTACTTCCCTGATGGAGTCGGTCTCAGTGCATCCTGCCCCATAGCATCAAGAAAAGGAGGTCAGTTTCTCTATACATTAATTGACTATATCAATGTTGTATTTATATTTACATATTGGTGATGGACTGATGGATAATTTTCTCCATATTTTATTATGTCAGAGATGTAGGATGAGGGATGTAATTGGATTTGAAGTTAGGTCTAAGGTTAAGATGAGGGTTTAGCTTAGAGTAAGGAGAGGGTAAATTATTTTTTTGTGTAGGGTTGAACTTCGAACTCTAGGAGTACACTGTATATATGAGACTGAATATGGATATGCTGTCTCTGTAAGTTATAACTTAAGTCAGTGTTTAAATCTAAATCAGTACTGCTGACTGTGCAACATTTTTATTTTGACATTTAATATAAGATCCACATTTAAATCGGCTGTCAAGTTCTGATAGTACTGCTATATTGGCAACATTATTCCTTGTGGTATCATAAAGATTGATGAAGAGAAGAAAAAAACATCTATTGTCTTTCTCTCTTACAGGCTCATTGACATCTGAAGGAGAAGAACCTTTTGGTAAGTGATGGATTAGCTTGAGATGTGTATTTTTTTCGTTTATGATGTCCGGTATATCATCATTAGGAAAATTGAGATATGTAGGGGAGAAACAAAAGCAGAAACAAGAAAAAAAGGGGAGGATTTTATAAATATTAAGATTAATTTGATTAATTGAGTCTTAACAGGATCTCATTTACCTCACCTGGGTCGAGGTAGGAAAAGTAGATCGATGACTTGTCAAAGGACAGTGCTCTGACAAGGATTCCTATTCGTTTACCATGTGATTCACTTAGTATGATGACTCAGTCACTAGACCATGGTACCTCTATTGGCACTCACTGTACAGGCTTTGGTCAGTTACATCATAACTAGTGAGGTGCTTTAAAGCCCGTCTGTACTAGTTTGGCCAGGGGGGATTAGACCTCCCTGCAATGTCACTGACAGGTGGGTTATCTCATCAAATCAGCTTTCAATTAACAGAAGATAAAGGGCATTATGGGGGACCAACAGGCACTGATTAGGCATTGTTTGCAGTATAGATGGCGCAAGTAGCTATAATAGGTACAGTGGTGCTTTAAAAGAAACAGTTATGATTATCTTTGTTATGATTACTCCATTTGCTCAGCTGCAGGAGTGAGTCCATACTTCCAGCCATTCTACCAACCAGATGAACAGGGTAAAGCTCTCTGTATCTGCCCCGATGTCATGGAGCATGAGGAGGTGGAAGAGTTCCCTGAGTTTGAGAGGGAGCAACAGATGTATCTAGCTCTTAGGAATCTGGTCCTAGCCTTGTGGGCTCAGAGATGTAAAGTAAGTATCT
>BEXV01000296.1:30075-46793 GCA_003118195.1 Hemicentrotus pulcherrimus | reverse complement strand
TTGTTTGACAGGGGAAAGTCATTGTGATAGGAGCAGGAGTAGCGGGATTGGCTGCAGCCCGTCACCTGACTAACATGGGTTGTGATGTCACAATGCTTGAGGCTAGGGATAGGATTGGAGGAAGAGTTTGGGATGATCAGTCATTAGGATCATGTGTTGGTAAAGGAGCTCAGATTGTTAATGGATGTATTAATAATCCTATTGCACTCATGTGTGAACAGGTAAATTAGCCATCTCTTATAAGATTTGAAAAATCTACTGTTAAAACCAATACTTTAACTAGGTGAAACCTTGATATATCATTAATGATCGTAACTCTGCATATTGCCAATAGTCAGTGTTATGTTTCAGTTATCATGTGCCTAAATTGAAGTATTACCCTAAGTGCAACTCACGAAATTCATTCGAACTGTTAAATAAAGATGCTATATTGTATTCATTCTGAATTTTCTATATCAAGTGCCATCCGTAGTATCGGTCTCACTTTCATATTTAATTTTGGTATTCAGTCAGATTTGCATATAACGGCCATGAAGGATATATCATCAAATTCATCTTCATGAATGATTTACACTGGGAATACTATCATATTGTAAATACCATCAATTGACCCTATTGAATGCTTAACTCTTACAGGGTGGTTTCAAGCTCCGTAAAATGCATGAACGCTGTGACCTGCTAGGAGATGGAGGTGTCGTGACTGACTTACATGTAGACAAACGGGTTGAGTTCCATTTCAATGCGATGTTAGATGCCATCGCTGAATGGAGGAAAGACAAGTTCTCAAGTTCAGATTCACCTCTAGGCAGTGAGTAAACTTCTTTTTCTTTTGAGACAAAAAACCAAACAAGATAGAGGAGATAGCAAAAATGTGGATCAATACATAACAGAGACCATAATAATAAAAAAAAAATCTCTAGATCTTTTAGTAGTGCATATCCAGATTTAGTGTTATAGCTAGAGACTCTTTAGTGGTGGGTACAACTTCACTGACCCATTTAAATCCCAATTCTGACCTTTGCAACATCGCGATCACAAGCTATAAACAGGAAGACACGTGCGTACTAGGCACTGACCAAAACATGTTCGGCTTAAACCCAATTAAATTAGAAATATGAATACTTTAATTCTGATAATATCGGACAAATTTTACAATATAAATGATGAAATAAATATATCATAGTATTTTAATTTATTTCTTCTGGAAAATTATCTTTTTTATTTACCCTATTAAAAATAAACAGTTATAAGAACAGTAATCGAACGAGCCTGGGCGGCCATATTGAATTAACCCATGTATATGTATGATACGCACCGGTATACATCAGTACGTACGGTAAATTATTGTCGAATTGAAAACTGAAATCTTGTACAATTGCAAATAAAACACGATTAAAGACGGCATTATGAATGTAAGTACTTCTTTTCTTCACAAATAGTTACGTTTAAAGCAGGTTTTATGTCAAATTAGTGCTGGGCGGAAGCAGTGTTTTTCATCAGGAGTGGTGGGCGGAAATCCCCTGCGCTGGGCTGGCCCGCACAGCGCCGCCCAGCATAGCATAAGGCTGTCCTGAGTTGACTTTAGGCCCTTTACAGCTAAACAGTACTTCAAAAATCAATCAATTGTCTCTTGAGAGCCAGAAGGGTGTTAACTTTGTCTTGAGTTTATTGAGTCAATTTCATTCTTGTAACAAACAAAATGTCAGACCAGTGATAGCCGTTAATCATAATGGGCGGAGGAAAAACTGGGATCAAATTAGTGTTGTAATGTCACGGAGATCTCCTATTCCGTTTAACCATCAGTCAAGACCAGACGGTTTTTGGTTCAACGATAAAAATATTTAAAAATATAAAATAAAAATTTAAATGTTGTGTTCTAATTGAAAAATCAAAAGAAATCATATTATTAACAAATAATGTACATAATTAGAAACAAAAACAGAGACTTTGCTGTCGGACATGCTTTGGAACAATCACTGGGTTTCACTTTGTTAATGAAGCTAATGAATCTAGAAAGCACGTGTATTCATGTTTATAGCTCACTATCCTGATATTGCAGAGGTCAGGATTTGGGATTTAAATGGCATCAGTGAAGTATTGTGCATGTATTCCAAGGCTGGGAACTTAGTTTTACGAGTCAACTTCTCAATCTACAATCTTGCAATTGATTGTTATCGTGTAGATTGTTGCTCTGCAATTCAACATTCAACAGTCAGGGCTGACTTATGATGACTATAATGTTTTTGTTCTGTGATTTTGTTTGTAATTATGTACATTATTTGTTGATAATATGACTTCTTTTGATTTTCCTATTTAAAAAAATTATTGAAGAAAAAAAAAAAAAAGGGAAAACGAAACTGTCCAATTAAAAACGGATAGTGCCATGGACGGTCTGATACTGGATTGTTCAACGTTTGACCAGAGCACTAGATCAAATGTTATTATGAAAAAAAGAATAGGTTTTGTTATTTTATTGTTCCATCCAAGTTTATAATCATCACCTCTTTTATCCGCGTTCCCCAGAGAAAATCATGGAGATGCATCAGACCTTCATGGACGAAACTAATCTCACATTCTCAGGGGAGGAAGACAGACTCTTACAGTTCCACATCAGCAATCTAGAGTATGCATGTGGCAGCAATCTAGCTAAGGTAAGTTCAAGGTTGCCAATTTGTAATGCCTATTCAGGCATATAACTGTAAAACACCTAAAAAAAGAAGGAAAAGGCAAAATGAAAACAATGATATGGGTAGATGAATTATACACATTTTTTGTTGTTGTTTTTGTTTGTTTGTTGTTTTTTTTTTTTGGGGGGGGGTGCTTTTTAACCTAGGGGGTTCAATTAATGTCACCATTTTGTTATATTGGGACTCATTATGTTTCCCTCTAAAATGATGTAATGATAATAACGATAATAGTTAATTCCTTGCGTTGCATCAGTTTCCTACATATCGATTGATTCAGGAAGACTGTTGTAGATAAATTGCCTTACCGGTATCAAAGAATGTAATCACTTTAAACCCTCATCCTCTTGATTTAAAGCTTTAAAAAAGCTTTAAAAATAGGCAGCTGCTTCAAAATGTTGTATAATGCATAGTTATCTATTATTATTTGTTCGGGGTGGGGGAGGGGATAATCTATTCATAATCATAATCCCCCTCCCCTGATTGTCAATAGATATATAAGTGTACGTTTGTCTACTCTATTCTTGTCTTCTTATCTCTAGGTTTCTTCCCTTCATTGGGATCAGAATGAAGCTTTTGCTCAGTTTGCTGGTGATCATTGTCTCCTGAAAGAAGGCTATCACACAGTCTTTACTGAACTAGCAAAGGGTCTGGATGTGAGACTACAACACCAAGTCACTGCGGTCAATCATTCAGCAGATGACATCACCATTACACTCAAGGATGGCAAGACATTAACAGCTCAGAAGGTAATCAGTCATGTTTACTTAAAGAGAAGGTTGAGTTCTGGGAAGAGGTGAAAAATATTTTGTGAGCATTATCATTCTTATTATGCAAGTGTGGAAGAACATCAGATAAGACATGTTCCCTGAAAAGCATGGCTCCTCAAATGCCTTTGTATTCTAAATACGTCATCTAACATCATAAAAATCCAGGGTAGGATTTTTACGTCACATGTTCCTGTAGTACCACAAAAATCTTTCTGTGCACAGTGTTTGTAACTTTACCAAGACTTGACCAAATTTCTTATCATTTTGATGATTCCAGAACCTTGCAATACACACAAATTCTTGTATGATAGATGATCAGCCTTTTCTGGTCGATTCCACACCGTTTCTTTCACAATGCAATTACATGACCAGAACTCAACTTCATCTTTAACCCTTCCACTACTGTACCTGGTGAACAAAAATGTGGATATGCAGACGTAGACAATTTTGTTTCTTAGTACACTTACACTACATTACATGCACTTTCAAATTGATCCCCAAAGAAGATATTTTAAAGTCATAAGACAGAAACATGTGATGATGTATATGCTATCTTGTGAATGATAGTCACTGTAAAGGTCGAAGGTAATACAGTGTTGATCTGGTACCCGTTTCACAAAGCCTTTTTTTCAATGACAAATGACAAAGATAAGCGACAAATCTGGTGATAACCAATCAGAAGCAAGGATTTCAGTAGCTTATAACAGAGACTGTCATGTGTCACTGATGACAAGTTTTGTGAAATGGGGCCCAGTTGTATGTCTCATACTCCAGTGTTCATGATTTTACATCTGAATTTCTATCTGTAACCTAATTGCATTGTAAACACAAAACCTGTGATGACACAAGATGCCACTGGAGCATTTGCTGGACCACTATTGGTCATGGTTTTCAGGTACATCTATTAGATAATTCAAGACAAATAAAAAATATCTTTTAAAAGCTACAAGAGGACTGTAAAAAATTCAGTATTTTGCTTGAATTTTGTCAAGTTTTGCTTTGAATAATACAAAATTATGCAAAGTAGCAGTGTGATCTTCATAGTTCAATGTGTATTAATATGAAGTTGTACTTTTCATTCTCTTTTTCTGTATAATTCAGGTTCTATTGACAATCCCTCTAGCATTACTCCAATCTGAAGTGATCAGCTTCACACCACCTCTACCTGAAGACAAAATAGAAGCAATCAACAGTCTAGGATCAGGGATTATTGAGAAGGTAAAGAACAGTCTCAGACCTTTTTATGTTGAAAAAGTTATATTCAAGTCCATTTCTCTGCGTAAAATTGTACAGTTATCCTACCCTGTGGAATTCAATTTAAAGGATTGTCCCCCATGGTTTAAAATAGACATATATTGCTGTTGATTTGAAATGAATCGGACAATCTGTTAGAAACATTAGAATTGGGAAAGTCTGATCACTCCCACAATTTACATTGTAATTCTTAACTGCGTCAGATTTGCTTTTTTTACCCATTTATTCTTTTATGTCATTGCAAGCAGCTTGCTTACAAGTTTGTGTCTCCTTGAAATGAAATTATGTTGCATTCTGTATGGATATATATATATATACTTTTGACAGAGTTTAAGCATATTTGTCTTTAATCTAATTCAAATGGCTTTTAAAATAACGATTCTTCCAAAAGCTTAGATGTGATTACATAATTTTTTGAATATATTAAGAGATTGTTATCATTTCTCTGACAGATTGGGTTGCAGTTTCCCTCCAGATTTTGGGAGAAGAAAGTAGAAGAGACAGACTACTTTGGTTACATTCCAACAGACCCTTCTGACAGGGGATTCTTCTCTGTCTTCTATGATATGTCCAATGGGGTAAGTTGACTAGCACGCTCAATCATTTCCATCGTTTCCACGTTTGAAGACAGAATAAGCCATTGTAGTAAAAGCAGTCCCATTATAAGCATCAAGCATACCAGAAAGTAGGTCCATTTTCATATTTTTAGTGCAATTAGATTATGGATTATGTTTTTCCGGACTTGTAACAGTCAGATTTGAGTAATAATATTTAGAGATTAACCCTTGATAACTCTATCTGAAAGATGCAGCCCATGATCCCTCTCTAGTTAGCTGTATAGGTATACCAGACGCATGGCCACTAGACCAACTTAAGTATCAATGAATTGTTATACTGACGAGCACCATCACAAATACCAACAACACCGAGCTGGCAGGAAGATAGAAATGAAACAATGACCAGGGAGGTGTTTCACAGAGACTAAGATCGACTTTAAGTTGGACTTGAATATGGTAGGCCATTCATGCCACTGGTTGCTCTCACTGTTGGTCTCTCAATTATGATCTTTAGATAATATTCTTATGCTTCCGTTACGAAGTAGCGAGAGGCATTATGTTATTCGGGTTGTCCGTACGTCCCGTTCTCGTGATCGCGTTATCTCAAGAACCGATTGATGGATTCCTGCCAAACTTACGTCATGTATGAATCTTGCAGAGCTAATGAATTGATCAGATTTTAGGGTCATGAGGTCAAAGGTCATAGGGCTCATTATGTAACTATAGATAGCTTGTGATCACATCATTAGAACCGATGGACAGATTACCATCAAACGCAGGACATGTATGTATCTTGCTGAGCCAATGTACTGATTACATTTTGAGGTCCAAGATAAAAGGGTCATACATGTATATGAAAAATAGCTTGCAATCAGGATATTCTGAGAACCTGTTAATGGATTACAATTAAACTTGAATTTGAAAAATTGCCTCTGTTTTGGTGTTGTGAAATCGCTCTATGGCGGAGGCATCATTTTCGACTGCATGCAGTCAAAGTTCCATCTAGTTTCCTTCAATAATGAATTATCAAAAAAGTAAATTCTGTAGATTTGTGACCAAAATTTGTACGTCCCTTGAGAAACCAATGCCAGGAATTAAGGCTGTGTATAAGCGTGTAATGAGGTATTCGAGTACACGCCCAGGCTTACAGGCGGATACTTAAGTACTCAGTGGCCATTTTTTTGCTGTGTACAAAAACCTTTTTTTTTTTTATAGTGCTCACTATCACCCCTGTTTAAATCCAAATGATGTAAATAAATAAGCTTAGAGATGAATTATCATGCAAGATCATGCAAGTAAAGAATCAAAGATTCAATGATGTACAAAAGTTGTTTGTTTTTATCTGTATCATTGTCTTTTTGACCACCAGAATAAAGAGAGTAATGTATTGATGTCAATCATCAGTGGTGATGCTGTNAGATTGATAAAACACAAGGTGCCCACATCTCTGATATTGAGACTTTGTTTTCTTGCAGACGGTTCCGAACCCAAGCAAGTACTTTGTAACCCAGTGGCACAAGGATGAGTTTGCTGGTATGTCCTATAGCTTCATAGCTTCTGGTGCAAGCGGAGACACATATGATGTCCTGGCTGAATGCATTGATGAGAAGATCTTCTTTGCAGGAGAAGTAAGTGTTTTTAAGAGTTTCAAGAATTTCAAACTTAGTGTTTGACAAAATGACAAAAACCAGTGACAAATCTGGTGATAACCAATCAGAAGCAAGGATCTCACTAGCTTATAGCAAAAACTGTCATTTGTCATTGATGACGTTTTTTAAAATGGTTCCCTAATGTTAGGATCTAAATTTAATTTACATCATGGGCATTTTGGGATCAAAAAGTCACACCAAGCTCGAACTTAGAGTTTAATTTTATAATTTTTGTCTCGCCTGCGTAGCAAAAAAGCGAGACATACAATGTAGGCACCGCTTTTCCGGTGACGGCAGCAGCGACGGCGACGGCGTCAACATCAAAAACTTAACCTAAGGTTAAGTTTTTGAATTTTTGATATAATTTTGAAAGTATAAGTCCTTAGTCAATGAAACTTGGACTATAGGGTTATCAAGTATCTCCAATCATGTGAGTTGAATTTCAGGTCATAAAGTCAAGGTCAAAGGTCATTTCAGGTCAACAGACTTAGACTATGTTGTGGCATCATTATCGAAAACTTAACCTAAGGTTAAGTTTTTGAATTTTTGATATGATTTTGAAAGTATAAGTTCTTAGTCAATGAAACTTGGACTATAGGGTAATCAAGTATTCCTAATCATGTGAGCAGAATTCAGGTCACTAAGTTAAGGTCAAAGGTCATTTTAGGTCAACAAACTTAGACTTTTTTGTGGCATCAACATCAAGATTTTGAATTTTTAGCATATTTTCATAAGTGTTTGTTTGAATTCTATGAAACTTGTACCCAAGGGTTATCAAGTATCACAAATCATATGACGCAAATTCCAGGTCACAAAGTCCAGGTCAAAGCTCATTTTAGGTCAGTTGACTTTGATTATGTTTTCACAACTTAATATGAGAATAAATGAATCAATTTTTCTTATTTGTTCATGATTCTTAATCAATATTCACTTCAAAATGCTGATTATATTCAGAGGATTTCATTTTGGGGGCCTGCTAACGGGCCATCCTGCCTATAAATAATGTTCCAACCTCAATTTTTCATCATATCGAATTGCGTAATGGAGGCGAGACCGCCGAGAGCGTTTCCCTTGTTTTAAATTATTGCTTGAAGAACATTGGCTCTTGTAATCCTGTTGTAAAGATATTGTTTAATTAACAGTCAACCCAATCAACCTGACATTACATCATAACCCTTGAATAATCATAATTCCACTTTTATATAGCGCTTAATACATTCTATGATGTCTCTAAGTGCTTTACAGATATACTATTACCCTGGTCGTTGGATTCAATACTTCAGAGTTTCTTGGAGATTTACGTTTAACTTTAGTGAACATTGCATCAGGTAGAAGTTTCACTTTGACCCCATTCACACTTGCAAATTAAAAGCTCTCTTTAGTCGGATCATCAGGGCTCTGTTTAGCCAGATACCTGTGATTAAAGCCTTTGGGGGGGGGGAAGTGAATTGGGTATTGGAGCTTAAATTGGAATCATTGCCAGTAACTTTATGGAAGAGCTTACATATTTTGTTTTGTTCTGTTCTTTCAGGCAACAAACAGAAGTTTTCCTCAGACAGTTACAGGAGCCTACCTCAGTGGAATCAGAGAAGCTAACAAGATCATTGCATTATGATGAGGATTGTATGAATGCACCCTAAGACATTACAGTGGCATGTGATTGTTTTCAGTATGCCTGTGTGGATATGTTCACACATCAAAGCATAACCATGCTCTGATTGCTACATGCTTTTGACCATGACCTGAATAGAGTTGTTGCTGTGTGTCGTATGTCAATCAAGCTGAAACTGAATGAATAAGTCGTGGTAGTCTTCGAACATCCTCATGGAGGGTCTCACATGTTCATCCGAATGAACGGGTCTCGTTTGAATGCATCATCTACATTGATTACGACATGAAGTGTTATAGGTTGGTCATGTTCACACTGAATCATAGCAACCTTCGGACCATTGTTTCACAGTGCAAATGACTTCATTAATAAATCAATGTGATGATATGCATGTAAACTCATCTATAAAATGAGTACTGCTACAGGGAGCATGTGAATACTTATTTATCTATCAGAGCGACATGGCTTCATATAGCTTAGGCAACTGAACAGTTAAAGGTAAAGTCCACCCTGAACTTAAGTTGTTTTTGATAAAAGCAGAACAGTGAGAGAAACATATCAGTGAAGGTTTGACGAAAATCCGACAAAGGATACAAAAGTTATGAATTTTAAAGTTTTAATTTTGTGACGTCACATGCGAGCTGCTCTCCTATATACGTTGTGTACTGTAAATTCCATAAATTGCCATTTTCTCAGAAAAATAATAATTATTTTACCTGTTCATTCAATATATTATCAGACACATGCTTTTATACACGCCTCTATGAAATAGATCCCTTCCTTCATCAAGAACCATGAAAAGGGGGCAATTTATGGAAATTACAGTACACTTCATATGGAAGAGCAGCTCGCAAGTGACGTCACAAAATTAAAACTTTAAAAATTCATAACTTTTGTATCCTTTGTCTGATTTTCGTTAAACCTTCACTGATATGTTTCTCTCACTGTTCTGCTTTTATTAAAAACAACTTAAGTTCAGGGTGGACTTTCCCTTTAAAATATCATCTGAAGACCATTCTTCTCGGCATATGTACTACACAGATATCTCACAATGAGTATCAAACATATCGTCCAACAGTACTCCACCTTGTAATTAAAAAAAATAACATAATTATCTCATAAAACTTGAAAAGATTTCTATAAATAGACTGGAAATATAAGACACTTCAGGTTTGGGGGTAAAATTGATTCATTTTCACTTCTCTAAAGCTTTGCAATGCAATCTATTCATCATTGGAGTTCACTGTACATAAATATATCAACAAAAATTGAATTTCTGTGTGACTGACAATTAATTAGTATTGATATAACTTGTACAAAAGAACATGTCTATATAATATTTGAGTTTTCAACACCCTCAAGATTCTGTACAAAACCTTATACATAATTGAAACTGCAAACATCATTATTGAATAATCTTGAATGAGTTGATTTTCATGCAAAATAAAAGGTGCATGTGGAAGAAAGATTAAGAGTATCTAAAGAAAGTCCCTTTAAAGTTGAAAGCCAAAGGAAGGGTATAGTTTGAAAAGTACTCAGCATGACGAAGTAGTATGGACATACACTGTAAGTTGACGTTTGTACAGTGGCAGGAGTTAACCTGAAGGTTTTACACTGTGTTTATCAAGCATTTAAACCACTTGGCGAGTACACCTCTTGTGTTAATCATGAATGCTTTATGCATCTGTGATGAGTACACCCCACTGCACAATTGTATGCAAATATGACACATGAAATATTTATAATGTATTAAGGAGTTATAAATATTACATTGAATGTAGTCTTGTTTCCTTTTCTGTTTGAATGCAATTATTCCAGCTATTCTTTTGTATTCATGAACCCTAAATATCATTTCTAGATTTTGAATTGTGAGTGAAATATTTTGCAAGTATTCTTTTCATTGATAGTATTATTAGATGGTAGTAGTAATGTTAATATTTTCCTTGACGGTAATTTTATTGCTTATTTACTTACAGTACGTTTCATTGACAAAAATTAGAAAAACAGAGAAAACCTTTTCATGTCACTTGCTGGATTCCCATTGTTAACTACATGTATTTTGCACTTTTCTCTGGTCTGTATTTTGATCAATTTAAATAAAACCAGACTTGTTTATTACCTTCAGAATGTAAACTATTATTAAACGTAGAAATCATTCCAAACTGTACTTACAAGATTAATTTTGGTCATGTTTAGATCAGTAATTCAAAGAGAAAATATAATTAACAGTCAGCATGGAAGTCTTTTTTTGCTTCATTTCTTTGTGTCCCATCTATTAGGCAGCAGGTGTATCCTCCCTAGTCTGCACTCGTGTATTCTTCAAAAGGTCTGAATTTCACATTTATAACCTCATATTATCATTATAAACTGGATATCAAGTATAGAGTGCCATCGTAGTAACATACTTTTCTAGGCTAGGAATGACAAGTTTCTCTTACAATTTGCAATGTACATGTGATCGTAGATGTAAGAAACTAAATTATCACTCAAGAACAGTAACTTCCCTGCATCTTTTTGTCAATTATTTGAAATTACTCTTCTTAAAAATTTCATTTGTTTTCATTCGTACTAGATTTTCATTTAAACTCTGGAATGAATGAGAAAGAAACATCATACATCCCTTGCTACAAACATTTGTTTTACAAATTAATTCACCTAGTGAGAAAAGTAGTCGTTAACAAGCCTTGATTCTTTTGTATTATTTATTGTCTATATTTGTACAGTTCAGTCTTCAAATTTGATGTGTATGTGTGTAATATCCTTGTAAGTTCTTATTCAAAATGTAATATTTAAAACTTTGTTCTTCTGTCTTTTTTTTTGATTTATCCACTGTAAATATCTGTCATCTGTAAAAAATAAACTTTGAACTTTGACCTATGGTACAGGTTGAACTGAATGATACTTGATATACCAAAGCTCAGTCATCTAAGTTATAAGATCAATTGGCCAACACATTCTCAATTTAAGCAATGAGCAATTAAGTATTTACATGAATGTGTATTGAATCATTCTCCTTCAGCCATCAGGAATGTTGTCCCTTCTTTTTGAGGTTAGAGAAAAAAACTAAATTCATTATTTGTTCTGCTACAGTAGGAATTATTTTACAGATTAAGCTTAAAGTATTTTTACCCATAAGTTTCCAACATCACCACAATTTTAAGTATTATGTAATTATTTTATAAAATTGATAGCCACACTAGAGTTTAGGTAAGAATCATTTAACAAGGAAAATTACACTTGCAATTATGCAAGGTGATTTTTCTGTTGAGTTTTCTTTATTCCTGGGACCTGTTTCACAAAGCCTTTTTCAATGATAAATGACAAAAATCTGTGACAAATCTGCTGATAATCAATCAGAAGCAAGGCTTTCAGTAGCTTGTTACAAAAATTGTTATTTGTACCCGATGACAAGTTTTGTGAAATGGGAGCTCTGTTCATGATAGGACAACGAATGATCACATCCCATGGCCTTTGACTTCCCCTTCAATTATTGTTCTGATTATTTCTTTAGAAGAAAGACCTTCTGCAATGTTTGTTTCGAGGTAAATAGGATGTATGCCCTACAAAATAAAGAAATAATCATCAAAGAATCCAATAAAATAACAGTTTACTGTCCCTTTTGTGCACATGGACACTCATTTTCTTGTGCTCAGAGTGTATGTGAGTATCAGCAACTTTACCAGTACCTTTTGTAGGGCAAATATCCTATTTACCTTGTAACAAACGTTGCAGAACGTCTTTCTTCTTAAGTGTAGCACCATTTACTTGAACTCGAGATCACCTTTGAAGAAAGCATACTGCAGATGCCAGTTTCGCTGTGCATTTTTATCTCAAATTTTCATGTACAAAAAAACTCTTATTGTAAAACGATTTTGTTGATTTGCATTTACTTTGCATCGAGTCTTCATTATTTGATACGTGTAACTTTCATGCATGCTGTAAGTATACTGTTTGATATTTATAAATGTCTCTCCCCTGAAATGCTGTGTCTATTCAATCAATCATATAACCTCATTCACTTACACAAAAAATATTTCCAGAGTTTCGGTTCACTTGTTTTTTTCTTAGCGATGAGTGAAATATCATTACCATGTGTTTTCCTACAGAGGAAAACTTTTTTTTCTTTCAGGTACCTAGATGATGCAATGAAAGACACCATACATGCATTTGCTTTTAGTGTAAGAGAAAGGGTCAAACTTGAAACTGTAATGTAAATATGTTAATATGTAGAAATAAAACAAGAGTCAGAGAAAATAGAATACTATCATTTTGTATGTATTAATGTGCATTATTTCATTTTGAAGCAGAACCACATTGGGATGTTGTATTATCATAGCTGAGATGTTTGATGATAGCTGGAGACACACATGAACACACACACACACACCCATGTACATACTTATTTTATAAATTGAGGACTCGTAATACACATCAGTATGTTACTACATATTTGAGGACACACATTTTTTGTGGAAATATAACATACCGAGACCAATTTGGATATTTACTGCAAAACCGAGGACCTACTTTTTCCATGAACCCTACTTGAAAGAACCTTGAATAAAAAAAATAAAAAGATTCTCAACCAATCTTCGTTTTATGCAAGGTCATCGAAACAATGTTCCTTAGTACAACCAAGAGAGAGCAGGAGATTAATAAACATAACATGACAGAGAGAGAGGGAGAGAGAGCAGGAGATTGATGAACATAGGATGACAGAGAGAGAGGGAGCAGGAGATTGATAAACATAGGATGACAGAGAGAGGGAGCAGGAGATTGATAAACATAGGATGACAGAGAGAGAGAGAGAGCGAAGGAGATTGATAAACATAGGATGACGGAGAGATGAGAGGGAGCAGGAGATTGATACACATAGGATGACACAGAGAGAGAGAGAGAGCGGGAGATTGATAAACATAGGATGACAGTGATGAAGAAAGAATGGCACAGACTGAAGAAAAAATCTTGGATAAAAATCATATTTGTTTATTGTTTCACTATAACAAAATAATTTTGGCAAAAGACATTACTAGTTAATTTTATAGAGCTTGATAAAAATGTCCATGAGAGCACCTAAATCATTCGATTATTTAACTATGCTCTCCATATTTATATGCATATATCTTTAAGTATCTTAACACTTCATACCTACTGTACCTCATAAATCTTGCAAATAAATAGAATACAGACTAGCTGTAGCAACGATAGTGAATGTACTTTGCATCATATCTGTGGATGCCTACCTGTCTAGTCCCATATTATGTATAATACTAACAGCGACTAGAAATATAAATTACTCCCGAATTGATCTTCTGAAGTTGATGTGGAAAAGGCATTGTGAGCAATACCACAGATCCTACAACAAACTTATGAAGGCCTATTAGCATAAATGTTCATTAGTGAGCTGGAACCTGCAATACATTTATCTAATGTATTCTAACATAAACTTCAGGAGACTGACTTGGGAAATATTTATAGATGTACTTGTAGATATCATTATTGGTCATGGGGGACCGGTTCTGAGCAAATGAGGCTGAAGACAGACGAGGGACAACAGCACAAAGGGATATAACAACAATCCTTTATCTGGCTGTTCCAAATTACAGAAGAGAAAATTGAAAAAACCCAAAGCCTGCTTTTATTCATATATATGATTAATGAAAGCTTGGTTTGTGACAATCACAAAGACCTGCTATCTGAGAAAACTGTTTTAATCAATGAACGCTAGGAGTGGTTTATCATTTTATGTCTTTTTACACATTTAACATACATTGTAGAGGAAATCTCTGCATCCTGTATGATAAATCTATGCCTATTTTACATTCTTTCACCCACGAGTTGATAAATCATATAAGAATGTTAGACTGCGTCCCTTTATCATACAACTATAATATGACCACAAGCAAATTTTCATCAGTGAAAAATTGATGCATTGTTTGTTGGCTAAACTATGTCAAAATGTCACCTTTTCCCTAAATGGAATGGATGTAACTATATTTGATCTCTCAATATGAGAACCCCATATATATTTTATCCACAGGCCTATACATACGGGTCATTGTGATATAATTACAACACCAATGATATACCAAGAACATTAGAGGTTAAGATTCTTCAAAGATTTGTCAATAAATTGCAAAATATCTGTAGGATTATACAAAATCTGATTGCAAGCTCTGTGAATATTCAGGTTCTAAATAGAATTTGGATTTTACCACAAACCTAATCATCCCACAGTCTAGAATGTCCATCATCATGGCAGTAAAACAGATGCAACTTGAAAACATGGCCAAAGGTTATAAAAATTCTCTAAATACTCTTTTGAATATGCATTTTATTTTGAGATCATTTTTGTCCCTTTGCCCAAATGAATTTTGACATATCACCAAACCAGATAGTTAAGGTGGACGGAACAAGAATCTAAAGGTATAATAACCTCTCACGTCATATCGAAAGGGGGATACTTAAACATAGTATACCGGGCACTTCATTCATTAATAAACATATCATTCAGAGTAAGATAAAATAATTTCAACAAAACACAGCATATTCCTTATCACATTTTGATTAAGCCTTGATCGAGGCTCTTAACAAAGAAACTACTAGAAAGTTGCACTTTATGATTACATGAGTTGCTTCAAATAATAGACATATCATCTGTTGAGAGCCAGAAGGGCATTAATTCTGTGTTAGAGTATATAAGATAACACCCTTCTGGTTCCATACACATGAGATATGCTCATCTCAGACCTGTACAAACATCAGAGCATGTTGGGCCATAATGATTATATGTTCTACATCTAGTACTATAAACTTTATCTATACATCTTATATCCAAAATATATACACACATTTACATAAGTCTGAATAACTGACAATATTTTTATTCACGAGGATCGATTTACAGTAATATAATGGGATTCATTGGTAGTATACATTATAAAATCTTTATTGACATGATTTATTACAACAAACGACATTGATTTTATATATATATACCCTGCTGGCTTAAATGATGAACTAAAAGGAGAGAGAGAGCAAGAGAGGGGTGGGGAGGGAGGGAAAGAAACAGGTTTAATGAGAGAAATAAGAGAATAGAGAGACAGAAGAAGCCTAGAGAATGAAAGTGATATGGTAAGCACACAAGGAGAGAAGGACAAAGGATTATATAGAAAGAGATCACATCTACAATATTAACTTCTGTGGCATACAGATAGAATCGCAGAAGATTCTGCTTCATTCTTATTTTCTCCTTCTGATAACAGATCTATATTCTGGAATATTGCCAGTGAATGAGCTACTACTCTACAGTTAAAGGTAATAGATGCGCATTTCAATTTTTGAAAAGTTGAAGTGGTTGAATTTGTGCATAGATAATGAGAAAGAGAACATATAGGAACACACACTATAATTGACTAAGAAACAAGTCTTTGCTGGGATTTATTTGATCAATCAAAACAAAAGTTCCAATATCACTCTTTGAATTCACCTTCAACATGAAAGTGAGATATAGGTTCCACAGTAGATTAGAAAATACACAAGATTGCATGAGAATATGTGGTTAGATGTACACTCTGACCGATTGGATAACTACTCCAGCATTTACATGTGATTCTTCATACTTGGTTATACAATACTTCAAAATTGCTTTATTCGTCTTTCCCAAAGCAAGCCTTGGTTCCTTTGTCATGAAGTACTCATCAACATTTATTCATCAAACAAGTTTTGCTTCATAAAAGGAGTCTTTATAAGTATTTTAGGGGATACATGTAGGTAGACAAGTTGAGGTTTACACAGTACTGTACTAAGTCTAATTCATCTGTGCAAACATTCTCTTGTGATTCAACAGCAGTCCATGAGTTCACAAGAAAATATCATCAGCTGCCTGCAATAAGGCTGTTATTCTCACAACCCTCCTTGACAACACACAGCTTTAACAGCCTTATTGCAGGTGATCGACAATACCTTGATTGTCAGCACAGATATGTTGAGGTAAAAAGTTAAAATGGAGTTCACAGAAATCTTCCAAAAAGTGCTTAAGATAGTTGTCATCTATGTTGTACCCTAAGGCTGGATGAAATAAATACTGTGAACTAATAAAAGAAACATTGAATACAAGCTTCTGCTTCACATCATCAGATGTGTATGATCCCTGCATCGTTCAATCAAGACCATATGTCTCTCTAAGCTGTTGG
>BEXV01000295.1:258446-276764 GCA_003118195.1 Hemicentrotus pulcherrimus | reverse complement strand
CCAGGGCGTGACGTCATAATTCCGAGCTCGCCAGCTCGTGTGTTTGGCCTACTTACGGGGTTCAGGGGTCCGAAAAGGGGTCTTGACAAAACTGAATTTTACGCCTTTCCATGATATCTATATGATTTCTAAGCAAGTTATTCGTGTTTTACATGAGATAATCTTTCCATCCATATGTTATTTGTTGTAATTATCAGATGTAATTGATTTTTCTTCGTGTGATTCCTTTAATCATTATTCATTAATGAGCCATGGGTACACATGTGGAAGTATTCTTTTCGCGAGGGCAAACAAAAGTTTTTTTTCTCAAAACTCGTCCATCACTCTGGCAGTGATTAATCTAAAATGCACAAAGGGGGACGTCTCTATATGTGTAATATATCTATGGATAATTTGGAGTCATTTGTATTAGGGGTATTATGGCTGTGTAGCTTCTAGGTGACGCGCAAGGCGAATGTCGTAATTTCTTTATTTTTCGGAAGTGCTTTTTATTACTAGAAGCAACTAATGGTCGTTCTGTATTGGAAAAGGAAATTATATTGAACTAAAATGTAATTTGCCCGATTCATTTAGAATAGTCTCTTCATTCAGTGAATCATTAATGATAAAACACATTCTGTTTACCCGGGGAAGCCTCATCAGCACTTGTGATGCTTTTCATCCTGAGATCCTTGCATTTATTACTCCTTCAGCAATTGTCAAGTACCAATTTACACCTGGGTGGAGAGTGGCAAAATATTGTGTTTAAGTGCCCTGGTGAAGGACGCTAGTTCTGGCCTTGGATTCGAACCACCAACCCCCGGATTGAGAGTCAAGTGAACAAACCACTATGCCACGAAACCTCTAATGTTGGAAATGACATTTCATGTATCGGATATCAGTTGTTGTCATAAACAGTACATCACATGTGATAGTGTTTTAATGAAAGCACAAGACTACACACATAATTTGTGTCCAATGTTCTAGTATTACATGTCGAGTATGGCAGCACTTTAAAAAAAGAATGTGATACTAGACCACACTGGACAAGGATTCTTTCAACTATACCAGAACTAAACATTCCAAATAAGTTGTGTATTTCTGGGTTAAACCCAAACAGTAAACCAATGTAAAAGTCAAAGATAATATATGATAGGCCTATACCTTACAATGATACTGAACTAATTCACTTTCTAGCTGGCTATCTCCCTGGCAACTTGATAGCACAGCGAACCCAATACCTCATTTCCCCTTGGCAGACAGAGGAGTTGATGTGAGTATCAGCAGCGCAGCTAGGGAAGCAGCGAATTAGGGACCATAATGCATCAGCTGACCTGAGATGGCGCTAGAGGGGATTCTGCGGTAGTGCTTCTTGTACAGTATGGCTTTAAGAGCATCTTGCGTCATATTCAATCAGTTTAGTAACAAATGCGAACTTTAACCTTTGTGTATTGCACCTGTTTACCACAGTAGCAATTAATTGCTGTGTGTGTGTGTGTGTGTATTTGGTTTTACAGACGTGTATCAATCAGATATGATTATTTACGTCTGGGGACCGACTTTTAACGTAACCATCCGAAAGACGTGACTCAGTTTCGAACCTGCGTCCTCGGCTGAATCAGTTTGTAACTTCCACTGTTAGCTGGACTACAGGCGCACGCCACAGCGCCTAGTTAATTAATTGCTCCCAATTAAACTGTCATATATATACTTTCAGCGTTAAACATTTGCATCTATGAATCGAATCTAAATCGCAAGTAACAAGATGTCTATCAACAATTCATGAACAGATATTATATTTTATCAAATAATATGTCCAACAAACTGTGCTTCCTGAAACACATAATTTGCATATTGCGAACTCTTAAGGGTCCTACAAAATATTTACCAAGTGGAAAATATATTCTGAAAGAAACCTTTTTTTTCTATAAGTAATCGTTCGATCTTGCATTAATGCAAGGATAATGAGGAGGTTTCGCCAGTGGCTCTCTATTTTTAGTGTCTTCCCCATTACATATGCACAATATCTCTGAATTATCGCTCGAGTTTATCCCTAATAAGTTCGTTGAGACGCTTCTAAATCTTTAGATACCAATCTTGCTAGATCTTTGAAATTGTGATTAATGCAAATTATAAATTGACATGAGATGCATTACTTTTATTTCGATGTTCTGCGTAGGCATATATCTCAAAACCGAGGGTTTGGCGTTGTAATATGATAAAGCAGAAACAACAGTGGCTGCAAATAATACAGATTTGGATACAGACAAACAGCGTACAATAGTCATGTAATATTTTTTCAGTATCACAAACCATACCAAATAAATGATTAAAACCCCACCCCCCCCAAAAAAAAAAAGCACGAACAAATGAAAGAGAAAAATTAAATAATAAATAAGAAGAAAAAACAACAAACAATCGTTTGAAAATTTTTTGAAAGTTGTGTGAGCGTTTCAAACTGCATTCAACGTCATAAATTGAAAATAAAGTAAATGAGACAGTCGCTGTAAATGAGGTTTTCAGAAAGATGAATGACTATATAGGAAAATATAATCTTAACAAAGCTCCCCCCCCCTAAAAAAAAGAAAACAAAAAAGAAAAAAAAGTGGCAATCAGGGAGAAAAAAATAGGAGGAAAATTTGTCTTTGACCAAATAAAAAATACTTTAAAGGCTTTAATCTGCAGACTAACTTTACATGTATCTGTTGATCTTGCCTGAAGTACGAAAGAGCAAATCTTCATGTGTTGCCATGGTTACTTGTACGTCCAGCCACTGGGTTTCTTTTCCCGCGCCAAACAACAGAAATAAGAGACGACAAAGTGTTCTTTGTGAACCTTCTTCCATCCCCTCGGATGTTCGATTTATTTTCTCTCTCTCCTTCTTTGTATCCCACAGTTACACTTTCACTTGGTATTCATTCTGCCTTGTGCAAATACATTTTAATTCAAACCAAAACAGCATCAGAAATCAGTCGCAATAGTGCAGCTATGACGTAGAATGCGGTGAAATTGCGATCAAGATTCGAGAAAGTTCGATAGAACACGCGTGAAAGGAGACGAAGAAAGGGCAAGAGGAGTTAAGAGCATAAAAGACTTGTCAGTTAAAGCTGTTATTATTGAAAGGCACTGTCTTCTCGCCATTATCCTCTATTGTATCTTTTTTTCTCTTCTCTTCTCTCTCTCTCTCTCTCTCTCTTCCTATCTCTCTTTCTCTGTCTGTCACTCCCTCTCTTTTCCCTCTTTGTGATCAAAAGCGTGTTCTTTTGTGATAGAAGTCTTAAACACCCCTGGATGCGTTTCCTAGAAACCAGCATCCACAACCGGAGAGGACATTTATCAAGTGCTTGTCTTGCAACTTCATATAAACGTTTATTCGTGTCTACACACTTCACACAATAAACATGGCTTGCCGTTTTACTAACTTGATAGCGATTATTTCCAAACGAGGTTAATGGGTACTTTTGTTTTTAGAAAATATGATAAGTTTGGTCTTTAATTGCAAGCTATCTATTCAGAAAATGGAATATACTTAAGAAGTACGTGTATTCATTCTCCTCAAGACCTAATTTGCTTATGTTGACTAGAAAAACAAATGCAAATTTTGAGATTGTATTCAGAAGTATGAAATCACATTCTGTTTTGTTGAGTGTTTTTCAATCCCGGTAAAAAAGTTTAACTGTAATAAGAAGTTTGAGATGATGTAGCTTAGGAGACTCGGTCAACGTAACATCGTAACGCCATTGCTACTCTCGCTACTCTGGTTGCTTTCTTTCTTTCTTTCTTCTTTCTTTGTTTTTGCTGTCTTCATAGCTTTCATACCAGGACACGTGGAAGGGGAATTCTAGAGATGTAGGAATTTACTCCGTGTCATTGTCAAGCTACATAGCTTTGTATCTGCATTATTGAGGACGTACCCAGTGCTTATTTCCTGAAAATATTATTCATGTTTTCGTCTCGTTTTTGTTGTTTTTTTACGTCAAGGTCGCCCTTGACAGAATCTGTAAAGGATTTAAGTGTTGACGAAAATGTATTCATGATAACCTTGATATATTTACAATGCTGATAGATGCTATTGTTATTATTACTACTTCTTATACTATTACTATACGTATGACTAGTAGTATTATTTTTACTATCACTTTTATTATTTAACGTTTTATAGAAAGTAGGCAATCTGATTAGTCAAATGGCACCACGTGACCGTGCACCGTTGTTTGTTCCTTCAACGCCCATACCTACCGTGCACAAAAAGGGTGATAACACATCGCTTCAAAGTGATAATACATGGCGGCTAAGCTGCTCGTGTGCGTATCTCTGGCGCTCACAAACTTTTACACGCCGATCGCCTGTCTGATTATCAAGATGTTTATGATTGGAAATCGAAATTTCATTTTTCGCTACCATATTGCTCCGGTTGTCTCGTTTTTGCCAGCACAAACGTTGCTAGTTCGCGTATATAGCAAAAGGCAATCGGCGGATCAGATGACATTTTTCTTTTTCCATATTGCTCCGGTTGTCTAATTTTTGCCAGCACAAACGTTGATAGTTCGCGTACATAGCAAAAGGCAATCGGCGGATCAGATGACATTTTTCGTTTTCCATATTGCTCCAGTTGTCTCATTTTTGCCATCACAAACGTAGTTCGCGTATATAGCAGACGGCAATCGGTGGATCAGACGACACTTGATAGTGATTTTGTATGTGAGATTGCTTTGCTAAATAAAAATACAAGAATCTTTTCCATTTCTTTAAACTATTATTGATATCTGATAATTAAACAGTTAGTAGAATAAACCTACTAAACTACATATTCAGAGAAGTACTTGACTAAAAGTAGGGGAGTTTGATGTGGTGAACAATTGCACCCCTCTGTTAACAATCGAATAGTCCACGGTGTTCATGTGTTTGCTTCCCTCGGCAAAATGCTTGCCTATANGGGAGGTTTAATGAAATGGACATAATGAACAAATCAGAACTGATCTATGATAATTCATGCTTCTTATCCTTCGTGTGCTTGACTTTAAATCTTACAATCGCGTGGTAAATTGAATCCAAAGTTCGACTTGCTGGTCATGTGTTATATAGGCAATGGCGAGCTTGTGACCTATTTTGATCAAATTACGGTGGGTGAACTTTCAAAAGTCAAAGGGACATGAGGGTTTCAATGAAAGAGCTAGTGATAACGTACGTCAGGTTTGATGTGCTTTTCGTTTAAAAAAGAAAAAGAAAGAATTTTTAACGATTTTGTGGGTACAAGTCCATGGGCTACCGTACATATTAGGCTGCTGGACTCTGGCGATAGTGGGCGTTCTCAAATGAGACTGAACGGAGTTACATGCCTGATGGTTTTTTATAACATTACATTCTATAGGGGAAAATGAGTATGGTAAAACCGGCCACTCAAAGATGTATTTTTCTTTTCTTTTTTTGAGGCACTTCATGATCATTTTGAAGCGCTTTTTTTTGTGGGGGAGAGGGGCTTCAATATCACACCGTTTCACATATAGTGATAAAACGTATGGCCATGCATCTAATATGTACAATTGTTAAACCATGGTCCTGGTTAAACGATGCCTTTAAGTCACAATGAGCCGGATAATGAACTCAACAAGTCTTGGTTATATCCCCTTCTTGAAATTAACCTGCCTGCAGTGCATATTCACTAATGCACTCGTAAACATGCATTTTTGTTGTTATACTACTATCACTACTGTAACTGTTACTACTACTGTTATTATTAATGCTATTTATTCCTCGAATGCTCTCATTACTACTTAAAAATGTACTTCTATATACTACTACTATTACTGCTGCTACTATTACTACTGCTGATGCTACTAATCCTAATACTGCTGTGCTACAACTACTAAATGAGATGATAATGGAATTCAGACATTCTTGGTCTATACTACTACAACTGCTACTTCAACTACTATTACTACTACTACTACTACTACTACTACTAATTATACTACTACTACTATTACTACTACTATTCATATAAATCCTATTTCTACATTTCGTATATCATTAGCCTATTAATGTTGCTCTTAGCATTATCTTTGACAAATATTCATGACATACTGTAGCCATCATTAGACAGGTTTGATGGGAGTTTTCCGTCGCATAATGTGCAGAAAATATAGCTAGAGTGAATACAATGTCCACCTTGCGATTAGTAATACCCTTTCAAGATCCATGCGAATTAAGGAAAGAATACTTGGTCTTCACAGCTCAATCATGACAATAATACAATTCAGCGATTTACACTCAAGAACGAAGAAGAGTCTTTTCCACCGTAACCATGGAAACCTGTTGACCAATGTCTTTTTCATTACCCTTCATCTCTTTTTTCCCCTCTCTTCCTCCCTCTCTCTCTCTCTCTCTCTCCACTTTTTGTCTCATTTATTCCAGTCATCCCTAAAACGGGTTGTAGTATTGGCTTCAGATGTATGTACGAATTGGAATGAGATGAAACAGTACACACTCACACACGCACACAATCTTTCTCTCTCTCTTTCTCTCTCTCCACTGCCATCTCCCTCTTTAAATCAATTCATCCTTTTATTTGACATGTTCTAGTATCGGCTTTAAATGTATGGACAAATTGACATGAGGTGAAAAGCAGTATCATGCAGAAACAAAAAATGTATTATGAAACCCCAAGAGAGAAATGTCAATGCTCCTCTGATGTTAATTAAGATACACTGCATAGCACTCCAAATCACATAATTTTGTATAAACAATGTTTTATAAGTTTCACATCTAAATGAAACTTTAATTCCAATATTCCTGAGTTTAGTATGATATTTCCACTCTTAATATGTATAGGGTTCTTCAACATCATATTTTCACGGCATTTTACGCCCTCGACCTTAATACAATAGTAATTTACCAATTCCTCCTTTAATAAATCACCAATATTTGACGAATATACAGTGTAACGTTTGATTTCCATTGGGAGATATGTTTGTATCGTTTGTCGACCAGTTGCGCCTTTGACAGAAAAAGAATTATTCGGATGAATCAGAAAATTTGAAGAGAGGCCGACGGAATTATTGTCCAAAGAATATCGTCACCATGGCAATGGAGCCGTGAATGTCACTCTTCATTAACTGTCGCACAGTAAAGGTAATGATATGTGAACTTATAGATTAATTTGTCACTTTTAGAGGAGTCAAGCTCCTTAGAATGGAAAAGTATGCTATAATTATAGCTTGATGATATTTGTGTTTGTAGTCATGTCAGAATTACCTAGGGTCTAAAAGGCTCCCCTTATTTTATTACAAATTGCTACAATGGTATTTTTGCTCTCTTGCTATATTGTTCTGGCAAAACGAAATCCTGCATTTCTAAATAATGCATTTGACAACAGCTTTGCAAAAAAGTTAAAAACAAATTATTAAACGATCAACTATAAGCCAACATAGTTGAATAAAGTATGTTTAGTAATATTTGTGCTTTATACTCGTATCTGACATGTTATTAGATTAGGTTTCGAAATAAAAGTTAGTGAGCAGAAACCACAATATCAGTATATGATACAGTACATGATTTCATATTTTTGGACAAATGCGCCTCGAGTATTTGATTTCAATTGGATTTGGTGTTAATGATAATAATGGTTATAACAATTAAAATGATCTTATTTTAGAAGTGGTGGTATTGTGATTGTGACAATATAAATACTGCTATAATATTATCATTATTATTAACAGTAGTATTGTAATTATGATAAAATGTTATTATTATTAATCATAATAATAATAATAATAATAATAATAATAACAATACAAATAATATATTATACATAGCATGGTGAAGATGTTGATGATGATGATGATGATAAGTATAACTATAAATAATATATAATAGTACATGATAATATTTCTCATACACATGTACATTAGCTTCTTATTACCTCTTTATAACGTTCGCTACCATGTAGATTGATATGTATATCATTCAGTAGGAGCTAATTACTTTCTGCTTTGTCATCGCCTTGAGATATAAATCCTCGAGGCTGAAGCAGAGATGGAGAAGAGTTCCAATTATCTAGGAAGATGTAGAAACTGAAGACATCTTTGTTTCATCTGGCTATATCTCTTCCAAATTGAAAGGTTTTTATCCCATGAATGACCTAATCCCTTTTGAATCTGACGAAAGATAGATGGCTTTAATACGGATCTTCCTATTTTCCCAGGGCAAATATTTTGTAATCAAATAGTTTAATGATGTCGACTTCTTAGCTTCAAGGCGGAAATATATACATGTTTGGTAACGTTAGAATAGTCTTTCATCCTCACGGCGTCTGGTATTCGTTATTTCTTTCGTTATAAATTAAATACAATTCAAGTTATTGACATAATTTTATATCATCTACAAGCTCACATTTTGTATTTAAACACTACCATTGATATATTACTAATGTGTTCTCATTAAGAATACAGGAGATTGTAATTTCCGATCAGCGATTCCAATTTTATCCGATAACAAACATACATACGTACGTACATGTATGTATTACATGCCTCGAACCAGGAGCACAGTCGCAGAATTACAAGTTTAAGGACGAGCCAATCTTTGTCATATAAAGTTCATTTAATAAAGAAGAAAAAAAGAACAAAGAAAGAAGAGAAACAGAATAGAGGACGTTTGAAATTAATCAGACCGATAATAAAAGAGTTATGAATGTTTGAAAGATGAGATCGCTGTCACTGTCTACAGTAGATATGCAAACTTCAAATTAGTCATTTCTTAGTGATTATGAAGTAGTCACGGATAATTCTCCCATTTGTTCGTGTACAAACAAATGTCATTTATTTCTGTTTTTCTCCGAAGTGCCCATCTCCATTGGGGCACTAATTTAAATGTTATGGATAGTATATCAGTACAGGTCCTCTCAAAAGGAATGACCATCACAATTAACATATTGAAACAAAACAAAATAGTCCATTGTTGTCTGAAAGCAGATAGGAACGTTTTGCAGCACTACAACACAGTGATATTACCGATTCAGCCAACTTCGAGTTTCCATGCATATAATGATTACATCTGTTTAAAAAAAATAATAACTTCCTTATTTTATGCAGTGCGCGATTTCATTCAAAATGTCACCGACCTGCTTCTCTGAATTTAAGCTTTCTTTCATTTCAGAGTTGTTTGCTATTAAAGGTAAAGACCAGTATTGGAAACGCCCCAATTTCAAAAAATGAAATGGAAGCTCTCATTACCAATCATGTGAAAGAATATGTTTTGACTAATATATACATGATGATAACAAATTCGCCGGGAAACCGCCTACTAATTCATATATTTCGTAAATTTGTTTCTCTCCTGGTCGTGTGAGAGATATAGGGTAGTGACATATACATCTTTCTGTGTATAGTGCTTGTAACTTTACGAAGAATGGGCCAAATTTTTTTATCATTTTGATGATTCCAGAACCTTGCAGATGCTAGATGCTAGATTTTCAACCTTTTCTAATCGATTCCACAACGTTTCTTTCACAATGCAATCGCATGACTTAAACTGGCCTTACCTTTAAGGTTCGATTTCCTTTTAAAACTATATTCTCTGGAAATGTCGCTTTGAGGGGGAATTATGAAACGTGATTGATATCATGTTTTTGTTGGAAGTCATTGTTCAGATCTCATGATTTATTCAGGGTTTCCGATAACAAAAAGAAATTCCCATTTCCTTAAAGCAAGCCTTAGACATCTAGTTAATCATGGAATGGATGAAGTGCATTAGTTTTTAATCACCCCTAATGGGTTTTGATTATTATCTTTGTTATTATTACTCAGTCTACACCTCCCGTCCGTTTTTATTTTCTTTTACTTCCGATTTGCCCCCTTTTGTTCACTCTATCTTATCATTAAACTTATCCCCCAAGGGTCCAAACACTCTGATACTCAGTAGGTCCATACATCTTATCTTAGAAACAATTCATATGCAACCAATCTCTCACAATATCTTATAAACGATTCATAAGAAAGCAATCTCTGGTAATATTTTTTATGTCGTTCAACAAAAATCATAGTTAATGACTAGTTAATGTAATGATCCTTGAATTTGCTGTTCTTTTATCTAAATCAACAGAGCCTCATGTATTGAGTTTCGATAGAGTTATAATAATACATAAATATACATTATATGTATTTCGATTAGCTCCTTTCTTAAATGTGTGTTTACTTGTTCTATACAATCAAAGTTTGTTCCTAAAAGAACATGACAAGGAAATCAATACAATGTCTTCACAGTAGTCCTATTTCCATCACATATAGTTACAATATATAAGATTTAAAAAAAAAAACAGCACTGGCCACATAAATGATGGCCAAACGAAAAATTGCCCTGCTTCCACGATTTACAAACATAGAGGCTGTCACGTCTCGTCATACGAGCTGAATATAATTCCAATCATCACTATATGTAAACGACAAGCAAGCAAATCATGTTGTGCAAGCAAAAAGCAATACAAACACAAACAAACCGTGTTGAGCTCCCACCCAGCCACTTTTATTGTTCATAAATGCAATTAGAAAATAATTGCCACTTTGAAATATAGGTAAGGAAGAAAGGGACAACTTCAGAAAGGAGAGACTCCGTCGAACAATCTAAAGAAGGAAAGGAATAATCAGTTTCAGATTTTTCATCGACAAGTTCTTTACTTACAATATATGGTGCAAAGCATAAAGATGTTTTCATAGATTTGATTGAAATTCCTACCATAAAGTCATTTTTAACTTCATATAGGGAGCAGAACGATTTCCTACGGTGTAAAAAAGTAGATGGATGAATGTGCAATTTCAGAAATAGTTAAGTTCAGTTCAAGTTATTAATTTTTCTCAAGCATAAAAACAATATTTTAATACAAAAATTACAAAAATGGCGAATATGCATAGTAAGAGAGAAAAACAGGAAACTACAACATGTTTATAAAAACTTGTATAGAGTAGTTTCCAGTAAAGAAAAAAAAATACATGGTATAAACAATAATGTTATACTTTGTAATTTCGTTTGCCCCTTAGAAATTGAGCTCTTCATATGCTAATATATATGACTTAAAGATAAAGTTGAGTTCTGGTCATGTGATTGCATTGTGAAAGAAACGGTGTGGAATCTATCAGAAAAGGTCGATCATCTAGTATATTAGTATTTGTGTGTATTGTAAGGTTCTGGAATCATCAAAATTATAAGAAATTTGGCCAAATTTTGGCAAAGTTACGAGCACTGTACACAGAATGATGTACATCGGACTACACGAGCACATGGCGAAAAAAACCTCCCCCCCCCCGATTTTTACGTATTTTATATCATATTTAGAATATGAAGGCATTTGAAGAGCCATGCTTTTCAAGGAACATGTTTAATCTGATGTTCTTCCACCCTTGCATAATTATAATGATAACGCTGACAAATTATTTTTTACCTCTTCCCAGAACTCAACCTTCTCTTTAAAAAACATACGACTTCTTCCTATATTTGTCTATTTGTCTAGGAGTTAAAATAATTTTGTTTAGTTGGTAGTGTCGTCCGAAGAGGTAGTTACGATAAGCACAACAATTTCACTAAATGCCGATGTTTACTCTTCATATTCTATCTTCTTACTTGTGTGAGTGGTTTTCATTTCACTTCGTACATGTTACTTTCTCTTCCGGGTAGAGAGTAGTACTAAGATATATGAAATCCCTTTTAAACCCCCTGAACTCAAAATGGTTTCTTCCGCAATCACAGCCACGGTTTCAGAGTGCGCAGGCTCGTCTCTATGTGCGCGGGTGTGTGTGTGCGGGTATGTGTATGTGTAAAACTTCATTAATACCACCGGCTGAGTCTAATACACCGTTCGCCAGCTAGCCACTGCTTGCATCTTCTATCAGGCGACAGCGGTGGGATTTAAGCAAATTATCTCCTGCGTGGCTTTGCGCGCCAATTCTAATTCTGAAAATCAATGTGAAGAAGAGTGAAGAAGGCCGGGTGCATTCAGCATGCATTGATTGTGGAAAGCGGAATGAGATGAGGATGTACTCTACCATTATCGCGAGATAGGAAGAAGGAAATTGAGATTAGAGCTAGTTCGAAGCTGACGTTTCCTTGATTATCGAAGGCCTGTTTGGGAATACCCCCTTCATAAACATGGATATACGAGTGGATGTGTTGCATGCCTGAATAAAACTATGGGAATATATAACCTAGGAAATCGCATGGAAGGAACCCACAACTGACGTTTTGATGATTTTTCTCAAGAAATTGCATTTTAAGAGACATGATGGACGATGTTATTGAATCAGGCGATAGATTGCACGCTAAAAGTGTATAAATGAGCCTACCCATACACTCGGATGTGAAACCTATATGTACTGCGTCACCAAGCACTTGGGGTATCGAAAGAACTTTTGATTTCTTGCCAAAGTACGGATGAAATGTATGCCACAACTCGAGCAAGCAGTGCAAAAATCGTTAGCCTACCATCAACACACACAAACACATGTGACATAATTTGAAACCATACTCGCACAGGTTCACTAATTGGGATGTCTCAGGATTTATCCGTCCTATTCATCTACCACCTTCCTGTTCGTGTAAAACATATTTTTGAAGAGTTGAATGAGATTAGCCTTTCCTCATTGATTTGTTAAGCGATTGCTTTGGATTTGTCTTTGATAACCAGAAGTGGTTGAGGAAATTGCTTTGAGTAATGGATAAAATGGAGAGGAGAGGGGCTTTCTCACACAGGGGTCGCTTTGAGGTTAAAAGCTGTAGCTTCGAGGGGAAGTTCCCCACAAGGTAAGTGACGTTTGTTGTCATTTTTATATGAAGCTGATAGCAATTCGGGGAGCATCATAATTATCTGCAACATCCCTTGTGTCAGTCACCTGTCAAATATAAACCACTAGAGGGAACACATCTTAATGTGTGTGCTGCACGCTTGCATTATTGCATCGAATATAACATACATCAAATATTTTGTTGTTGGGTATATGTGATGGAGATGGTGATATGATGTTGGAAGCGATGATGTATATGAAAGTGATATTTGTATCGATATTCATAAAGATAAAATGATTTTTACCTTCATTTTATAATATTTGTATTGCTTAAATCATAGTCACTATTGTTAACGTCATCGTTATTATTACAATTTTTATCAATATTAACTATATTGATTTTATTATTATTATTATAAATAGTAGTACATGCATTATTGTTGTTATTGTTATTATTGTCATAATCATCATTACCACCACCACTTTTGTTACAGTATTTACAAGTGCCTCTATTACTTCTACTACTACTACTTACATTATTATCTGCTACTAGCACTACTACCACCGTGACTACTGCTGCTACGACGGCTTTTTAGATTAGTGTTGATGATTATGGGTTTCATATTGAAACTGATGATATGAGAATAGAAAAATATAACAACAACATCAAATTACATATTTTGATTTTTTAATATCAAAATAATTTGACATAACTTGTATTTCAGTAGCTTGTTGCAGTACAGTAGAGTAGAGGTTTCTTACCGGGGCATATATATATATATAACATATCCATGGTAACCAAATTAGATTTGAATTGTTCTAGGCCTTTAAAGCCGTATCCGCTACGTATACATGATACATGTATTCAACAAGTCGTATCTGCGGATTTGCTCATTGTATATTTGCTTTCGATAGATGCTATGAAGCATGAGTAGCCGACGTGTACAGTATCTCTATGCCATGTAGCATATTGAAGGAGGTTATTCTAAAACTCCATTCATAAGAAAAGATCGGAAATTCATCAGGTTTGTGGACATATTTGCAATTAGACGGAGAATCAATACCTCTCTATTGATAAATAATGTTTGTGTGTAAATGAGAAAGAGAATGGGAGGGAGGTAGAGAGAGAGAGACACACACACACACGCACACATATACAGAGGAAGAAAGAGGTAGAGAGAGAGACAGAGAAGGGAGAGAGAGAGAGAGAGAAATAGAGAGAGCAAGAAGTGAGAGATGTAATGTCCAACAACAATGATGATTTAACGCGGAAGTTATTTCAATAGATAACCAATTGAGATATACTTTATTCTTATCAAGGTCATTTCCCCATGTTCTACGCTCATGTAGCTTTAAAGGGATGGGCAGTCTTTGATATATATCCCGATTTATGTTTTTTGAAATATGTTTTTTCTTTTTTGTTATCCGGTGTATTCTAATATTGTTGTCAAATTTATTTGTGTAACACGATACACACGGTAATACTGAAAACAGCCTTTTTAGCTGAAAGAGTGTTTTTCCCCATGATTAAATACAACCAACAGCAACAACAACATTTTGTTATTTTATTGATTTTGTCCAGCCCTATACAAATCAGATGAGAAAGATTTGTTTATTAGGATGTACAACATTGACATTTTTCTTTTAACTTGATTTCTTCCTTTTTTAGAAAAAGGGCAAAAAAATCTAAATTAAATTTAGATTTTCTGCTCTTCTTCATTTTATTAAATTCTGTTTCTTTTTCCTTTTCGATTTGTCTTCTTTTTTCTTCATCTTAATCCTCTCATTCTTCTTCAATTTTTTTTTGCTCTTTGTTATTTGCTTAAATTTAGCGGGGAAGGGTGCCTATTTTGCCTTCGTTCTGTTAATTTATCATAACTGATATTATTGAAACTAACTTCCTCATCTCCGATTATTTCATGTTATTTTGCTGTTTCTCCTTAAATGCATTGTTTAACAATTTTCCATTTTTTAAAATATGAGATACATGTCCTTACGTGTTATCTGTGTCTTTGATATGGTGCAATATTGAAGCCCTAAAAGAATTGTGCTTCAAAATAGTAAACATCCTTGATTGACCGGTTTTACCAAACTCATTTACCGCAATAGACTGTAGTGTTATAACACACCATTGGGGAAACGTTTTTTGACATTTCTTATTCCAATCTTGAATATATCAATAATCGAACATGCGATTGGCTTGTAAACCTAAAGGTTTATAATTAAAATGAGTTAAATCTAGGATTTTGTTTAGAATCAGAGGCAAAGTTACCTAATACTTTAGAATCAATCAATTTTAGATATTTTATTTCAATATTTTACCCTTTCCTTGTTTCCTCTTTATTCTAAGTTATTTTTGTTCTTTGTCTGTCTTTGTTTGAATTGTTTAATCCTGATAGAAGCTCACCAAGTGTTATTAATTCTGATGCGTGTGTTGAATTTTGTTGAATGGTATCATTTCTTGTCAGACTCAGCCGTTAATTCACGGCCACAAACTGTATCAAAATTTACGGTGAATATTTTAAGCAACTAGATGAGATGGAGCATAATATCTTTCACCATTGATTGTACATATTTTAACAACTTACAATGAAAGTTTATTACTGCTGCGAAAAAGAAGAAGAAGAAGAAGTAGTAGAAGACGAATAAAAAGAGAACAAATAAGAAGAAAAAGAGGGGGAGAAGAAGAAGAATGAGTAGGAGGAGGACGATAAAAAAGGAAAAATAAAAGGAGGAGGAGGAGAAAAATATAATGACGGAGGAGAAGAAATAATAGCAAATAAGGGAGAAGAAGAAGGGGAAAAAGGGAGAAGAAGAAGAAGAAGAAGAAGAAGAAGAAGAAGAAAAAGAATCGTTGGCATGATTGGTTCAAATACCTCAAGTATTTATTTCTTATGATATTTTGAATATTTCAGGGCACATTTCAATTAAGGACTTTCTTCTAGATAAACAAACGTAAAGAGAACGAGGAAGGTGAAAATTGTTTTATTTCACCACAATTACTAGAACCCAGTCTCCTCTTCAGGCATTATGTTATACATTCAAACATCGTACCGTATACTACAAAAAAAGTACCAGTATGTCGTTTCATACGGTGCTTCATGCGGGGAATTCTGTGCATGATAAAGCACGATGTGAAATTGTGTCAATGTTCTGAATTTAGTGCCTATCTTCAATTGTATAGTTATACAGGTAGTTATTTGATCTGGATAATAATGCCTCTCAGGGGCTGGCCCAGATATATTTCCTCTTGATCCGATACTGAATATGCCTAATAACCTTTATCTATTTGTCGAACCCCGGATTCTATAATACCATTTCTTGTACAATTCGTAAATAGGCCTAAAGAAGAAGAATTCTAAATCCTTGGATTCGACGGAAATGCAGTTCAATCCATGGTCGATTAATTGAATAATTTTCTGAGTCTCAGTCTATTCCTACAGTACAGAGTAGATGAGTTCTGTTTAAAATGAAAACATATTTTGTTATGACCTATCTCGCTTTAGTGAAACCATAGTTTGCCCTGGATTGTTTCTTCGAAATTCCCTTGAGTTGTAAATATATTTTGACCGAACTTTTGGACAACATGTGTATGTAGTCCCATGAACCCATTAACTAGTGTGTAGGGAATGAAACTTTCAGCAAGACTTAGTAACTTTATTTCCATTTTCATTTTTCTTATTCGGAAAATTCAAATAAAACAATCCTGTGTTCTACATTGATTATTCAACCCTTGCAATAATTTTCTTTCAGACAGAAGTTGTTTCACCAGTTAATCGCTCTACTCGTACTGTTACTTGCATGTATTAAGGTTATAAGTAAGTAATGAAGTAATGAGGTACACACTAAGAAATAGGGGTACATTTGGGGTGCAGATCGCTGCTACAATAGCAGCCACCTATAGGGTGCAAGTCTGCAATACGTGGCTGCTATTGTAGATTAAGCAGTCTTCACCCTTAAAGGTGCTCATTTGCACCCCTAAGGTGCTCGTTTGCACCTCTTAGGGTGCAAGTCTGCAAAATTGCACCCTATAGGTGGCTGCTATTGTAGCAGCGGTCTGCACCCTATAGGGTGCAAATTTGTACCATTAATTTTTAGTGTGTAACACAGAATTGCACAGAATCTAATCAAGCTAACATCATAGGAAAATCCAGATTACATATAGACCTTACCTGGCAAACAAGTTTTGTAGAAACTATTCTATGAGACTGTTAAAGTATGATGGAGAATTGAGCTAATCTTTTCGACCACGCGTCAAGTAGGTAAGTACATAGTCCCATTATATGCGCACATGTACGGGTTATGCTTTCAAGTTTACATGGTTTCCTGCGACTCTTTTTCTCCCTTCTCTTCTTTTTTACATTTTATTTTTCCTAATATCTTCTGTCACGACTTTATGAATATTCAGATTTTCTTAACGCAAGTTCTTAATGTAAAAGTGCAGTACTACATGGCTGCATAGGTACTTTCGGAAGCTGTTTTAAACAAAAAAACATTTTCGGAGGCAAGAAAATGTCCCCACCACACACTATGGAACAGAGACAACACCGTTCGTTAGGATTCAGAGATCATCCTGTGCTCCTAAAAGCAGTTAATATTTGTATTTTATGCCCCATCCCCGCTCAGAAAGTCCTGAATCCACAAATATGTCAACATAGACTCTCTCAAAATGCAATTTCACTTGCACTTAGCATAACCTTCAGACGATCGAGAAGTTCAAGTGTGCATGTAAGCATTGTAAGTTTAAACCGATTATAGGCTTCACATCTTATATCATGAAGTGGAATAATATATTGTTCTTTCTTTATAAAGTCTGTGCACGTCTTTTTCTTGCGGCATGATGAAGGACGCTGAGGTTCCATAAAATACAAAAGAGAATAAAATATCTTCAATAACAACACAAAGGGGCAGCGGTAGAGCTTAAACATGGGTACCACGGAAAGCTTTACCGCAACACACGTTTCAAAATTGACATCTAATATTGACCGAAGTGTGTTGTGATTATTAAATGACAGAAATACAACAACATTTCCTTCCTTCTGTGAAACCTAGGAGATCCGTCCTGGTTATATTATTCATAATGGTAGATTATACAAAATCCCTTTGTCCTCTGCTTAATACGTGTGCACTGAATTGGCATCAGCTGTCTCTATGCCGGGTAGCGGGACCTTTTTAATTTTGAGATAAATCTCCATTCCTCTCAGCCGCAAAAAAGGGGCGTAGATACAAAAGATGTTTAGAAACATTTCTTAAGATATATTTATTGTCAGACCGTCACTTTGTCCAGGCCTAGGCCAGGCAGCGAGAGCTTCATTATTCATCATCAAGAAGTGAAACAAAAAACAGGTCTGAAGAAAAGGAGCAAGACAGAAATAAATATAGATACCCTGTCTGTCATATAATAATAATAATAATAATAATAGTGGGTTCTTGTATAGCGCTCATGTCAGTCAGATTTGACCTTCCTGGCGCTCCCGAATATTACTAACGCCACGGGCAAGGGATGGTAGATCATTTCGAGATGACCTAGGACTATGGGAAGGCGCGTTCGCAGGGGGGGGGGGGGGGG
>BEXV01000295.1:197467-241949 GCA_003118195.1 Hemicentrotus pulcherrimus | reverse complement strand
ATGATGGAAAGCAAAGAGCGTGGTTTTCAATCTTGTCTGGGATTATTCCTATACATCGCCACGACTAGCTTTTTAATTATCATGATTAGTGTTATTGAAAATATATGTTCAATTATCAAAGTATAAACAAAAATAAAACTATCAAAGTCCCTTTCTTTCTAAGCCACCGTAATAAACAATTCAGTTTCAGTCTCTTTCATAACATGTCATATACTTAGGTTACATTTTAAACTTCCCGTTCGTATTTCTGAGACCCACTGAAGTACATAATCTGGAAATGTTAGCTTTTATGATATATTATTTCAAATAGGCTACAACGGTTAAAACAACGAAAACAAAAGTATTCAGGCCCAAAATATTTGAGGGAATTCTTGGTACCGTGTATTTACATGTACGTTTTTTTTTAGCTTTTGTCCAGTTACTTTTAATTTACACTGCTGTGTCGAAATTGATGAATCAGATATAGTCAAGTTTAAATGATTCTAGACTCGATCCGGATACGACTTGTTTACGTTTGATCCATTAAAACTTTGAGAGACAAGGGAAATCCGTAATGATGGCTGAGATGTTTTCATTTCAGTGGTATCATTATGGACATTAGGAAGTTATTTTATAGCTATGTAAACATATTATAGTACATTACCGCGAATTGATGCTGATTTTCCTATCAGGAAGTGTTCTTTCTACCTTCTCCCCCCTCTGTTTCTATCTATCTCTCACTCTCTCTCTCTCTCTCTCTCAAGTTGTTGTTTGAACGGGCCCATAGTGTATTTTATGCTATAAAGCACCCTTTTTTCATTTTCTCTCACCCTCTTTCTCTTTTTCTTTCTCTCTTTCTCATATTCTTTATGGGCCCACATTTTGTTATATCCTCTGAGCATTGTGCAGATTTATGCGAAATCCAGGAAAGACTGAAATAATGATTTATTTGCAGAAATCACGGATTCTCGCGAACAAATATTTTGCGAGGATTCATTTCACGCGTCTCATCTTCTCAATTTCGATTTCTCTCAAAGCCTCTCTCGCTTTTGGTTTCCCTTACCCTGTATCTGCCCACCCCTTTTCTATTTTACCCTCTCTTCATTTTCTCCCCAATGTATCTCTTTTGTCCCTGTTGCTCTATATGTCTGTCTGTTATTTCCCGTTTCTCATTACATCTTTCCTATTTTATCTCATTGAGTTTATTTTCTCCTAACTCTCTCTATCTCTCTTCCTTTCTATGTCTCTTTCTCTCTTCCTTTCTCTCTCCTATTTCTCTCTCTATCTCTCCGTGCAGTCTCTCTCCACCCATCCATAACGCCCTTTTCTAATTTTCCTTCCCTTTCTCTTTACCCCCTCTTTCTCTTTCCCATTGCCATTTACTCATATCTTTCTCTTTTCGACTTAATATCTTTCCTCTCTCACACATACACATACGCGCACACACAGACACACCCACTCTCCCCTTTTTTCTCTTCGTTTTTTCTCCATATCCACTTGATGTTTCGCCCTTCTTCATCAGCTAATATTAGCCGAGCTCACAGGCGTCACAAGCCTACTCCTGTTGGGTTTCCCTCCCACTTCTCCCGATGAATATTTACCCTTCGTGTCAAAAAGGACTCCTGCGACATCAGTGAAAACCCCGGAAATCCGAGAGGGATTTTCAAAGTTTTTGCCTTCTTTAAAGGAAAAGCCCACCAGGCATCAAGTTGATTTGTCAGTAAGAGCAAGAAATTGGATGAAAAATCAGATAGGTAAAAGTTTGATGATAGCCTATTAGAATATGATCCATTTGTTTTAATATGTTTTTAAAGTTCTGATCAATCTTTGGAAAATTGGCAACAAGTGTATTCCTATCCGCGCGTATCATAATCATTGTTAGTTTAAAAAATATAAATTGTATATCAAACAAAAATAATCTTGATTTACTTGTGGATTATGGAAGAAGGTGTGGGCCAATTTAATTAATATGAGTTTGTTGTGACTAGTGGTTTTAGATAGGTCATTGTTATGTAAACATTTTGTCTTTAGAAAAAAAATGCAAATGTCATGAAATGTTGCACAAAACCAACACAAAAATCAAACAACAACAACTACAACATATGGAATGAAAAGATGCTCGTTAGGGAAACCACTTAAATACCTATTTGACTGGTGTTGAATCGACCACGGCTTTAAAACTGATATTATTTTTTCATCCATTACCGGATGTTCGTCCCATTCCCATTGATGTGTTTTTCTAATTTTCAGCTTTTTTCTAAACAAAAATAAAAATATGATGGTAGAGTAGACTTTCCCTTTAAAGTTGGATTGATAGAGAGTGTTTACCGGTGGTCCATGTCAAACGATCGCATCTCTGTAAAAGCTTTGTTAATTAAAACTTAATGCCTGAGATATGATATGAGATGGGGAGAAGATAGCGTATTTGTAGCTCTGCCGCCGAAGGGCGAAATGCAGGTTCAACCACCGTCGGGGATGGTGGTGGCAATGGGGGAAAAAAATCTCATTTTTTTGCCATTTACAATTAATCGTACTATTGAGACTTATAATGTTACTTTTTAGATATGTATATCGAAAATGCCATTGAAATTACAATATAATAAAATATAAATTATGGAGATATCCCCTCCCTAATTGAAGACTTGTAAGTGGGGGTAGCATAAATATATGAAACGCAAGATAATAAGCGATTCGAGTGAGGAGAATGATAATGTGAGTCCTTTCATCCTATCTATATGTTGCCCTCCTTTGCCCCTTATCTGTTTATGTTATTATCTTTATATCACTCCCCTTTTTGCCTGGGGGGGGGGGGGGCGACCCCTTTGTCCCCTCTCCTTACGCCATTGTTTATCGTTCATTATAACCTAGATAGTGCTTCGTTTAGTGACCGGGTTTCTCCGGAGCAAGTTATAAATCAAAGAATTCATACCTGACCTCTAACAGATGATGCCTCACACCGTACTACAGTCGAAATTTTTAAACGAGGGCAGAAAGAGAAAAAATCAAGAACAAAGCAGTCTGTTTATTTTGCTAACCGATCAATAAATGCAAACTTTAAACCTGATGAGAATAATATCCATGAGCAATGCCTTTTTATTAAAATACAGTTATATATGTGAAGGGAAAGTAAGGACGTTCAAGATTCGTATAAATAACTAAATATCGACTCGGACATTTCGAAAACAGGACTGAGTATCCCCCTCTCTCTCTCTCTCTCTCTCTCCCTCTCTCTTTCTCGCTATCTCTCTCTCTCTCTCTCCCTCCGTTTTTTCCTCCGTCTCCCGTCTCTTTCCGTCTCTCTTTCATCCGAAAACAAATTCTCTTTCTTTTGAACTCCCTCTCTCTTGTGCGCTCTCTTTCCCTCTCGTTCTATATTCCACATTTCGCTGCATTTTATGCATCTTAAAAGACGTCAGAATTGTGCAGCGTATGGGCATGCAAAGTGAGAGCAGCGATGCAGCAAAATACACTTTACTGTATACTGGTGAATGGGATAGGGTGGACATGATTAAAAAAAACAACAAATATTTTAGCAGCTTCAATGAGTTTTATAATATTTATGTTAATACAGTATCATGTCAATCGAAAAGACTTTTGCATCCAACATAAATTGTCCTTAATAGATTTCAGTAGCTCGGTGCATCACCTAATGAATTGTGCGAAAATTTTATGCAATGGCGCATAACTACACTCCGAACAGGCTTCTTTAATATGGGACATACATGTAAAATCACTTTTAAACTTTGAGGTTATATTAATCATACGAAAGGAATCACTACGATTAACATTTTCTACTGATTTAACCATTGATTACTTTTCTAAAAATGATAAGAATAATATTTTCTTAGAATCTTAAACTCAACTCACTTCAGGATCATGTCTAGAGGGTTGAGTTGCCCCTTCTTCGTATCAATCCGTGTGGTCTCGCCATGCATCAAAATGGCTCCTTAACTATTTCAATAATGAATGAATTGTATTGTCAACATTCAATGGAAATAGCTTCATTATTTATTCTGTTGGTCAGCGAGGCTTTCAGATGAGTGACCGAATCCGTTAATTGCTTTTAAACACAGGGCGCGCGGAAGCTTATTGAAAAGGTTTCGGAGAATAACCGACGATTCATATTTCACGATATTTAATCAGTCATTAAAACTGATTGATCTGTTTCTAGCCTCATTTCATTTTCCACGAATATTTCATATGAGCCTTAAAGTCGCAATTTGGAAATAAATCGCTTTATGAATCTCTATGGCTCAATGAAATGTATTGATTAGTAGATTTCAAAAGAATCGTTTCTTTTGTTTACGTCGGTAACCTGGTAACGTCTTAATCGCGGAAACGTCATCTCGTGTAAATACGAAACCAAATCGTCCATCGTTTGAAATCATGAAATAATTTTTTTTTTCATGGTAAGGGAAGACACTCACAGAAAAAAACGCCTTGATAATTCTCGTAATGAATGCATTTTTATTGCAAACTTACAATGGAAATGGTCGTATGATGAGAAGCAAAATGGCATTATAAACCCATATTAAATATGAGTTTCTTTACTTTAGGCTCTGTATAGATGATTATTATAAACATTATTGGTCAAAGCGACTTCCAGTTGAATGGCCAAATCCGTTAATGGCTTTTAAACGCAGAGCACATGCTGGGAATCTATATTGAATGGGCTAATAACGGACGATTCATTATTCACAGTATTTCATCAGTCATTAAAATGTATATCGATCCGTTTCCGGCTTCGTTTTTGGGGGAATGTGATGTTTTGTATGGCTCTTGCGGACGCAGTGTAATTTCTTTTACATATCATATGGTAAATCAACCATTATTATTGCCATGGTTTATTAATTGCATTTTATTCATCAATCTGTGAAGAATATTGATTTATATATTTGAAAAGTAAAAAATCCTTGTGCTTTTATCAGTTATTTTAGCCTATATGATTAGGCTTTTGGGTTGAAGTTAGATCATATCTGATTTGTAGAATAGTCATGATTCTTTGAATTACCCTTTACATCTAAATATAATTCAACAATGATAACACAAGTCGGAGAAAACAGTCTCATATCTACGGTGGATATTAAAAACATATCTGCACTCAATATACCACTGTCGTAAACAAAGCAAAACCTTTCTCGACCATTGATTGCAATACACTGATAGTATAACAAAAGGTTGAGCACATTGCATAACATTATGTTAAAAGGGCTTGAACACTGTGCATGTTATTTTGTTGATTTGATGTATTTTGTTTGTATTGATCTACAATGTACTTTGGGGATATGCATTGTAGAAGCTTAGATCTACAGTCTCTTTGAAAGTGTTCAAAAGTAAATGTAGTGTAACTCGTTCATATTGTGTTGTGATTTAAATTTGTTATACTGTATGTACCAAACATAAATTTATCAAAAATCTGATTTTGGAACTGGTAATGAACAATTGGAACAATTTATTACGCTTGACATATGATGGTATGGGTTTAGAAACTAAATTTCGCACACGAATCTGAAACAAATATGTGTTCGCTTCATTCTAGTATTTCATTAGCATACACTAGTCTTTTAGTGTAATAGACATTGACCTACGTTCCACCAAAAGAATTGTTTTCCAATTACGAAAGCGTGTGGCGTTATTCTGAATGGTTGATAATTTCGTTATTAGAATAAGTGGTGGAATTTTGGGGGATTTGAATATATACATAAAGAATATTTCAACAATTTCCTCAGTCTTGCCGAAAATCACAAACGGTGAAAAAGCAGTAAAAATAAATGTGGATATAGATGGGACTACACATACAGGCGGAATCAAAGTTTGATCCTGATGAGTGAACTGTTTCGAGTCATCGGGTATGAAAAATTAGAGCACTCAGAGAGCATTCACTTTCATTGCACATTGTTACTATGATATTATTCTACATAGCAAAAAATAAATCAAAATACTTTCGTATTCACCAAATTCATCCTTTTCCCTATGTTAGCCATGTTTAATAACCAAGAAGCACAAAGCATCTAAAATGGCGCCAGCTTTGTGAGTAATTGTCTGCAAGGGTTACAGAAGCAGTCCCTATTGTCCTTATTCATCTACTCCTAACGAGATGACAAGTCACATTAGGAAGTGATAATTGCCCGGTTAAATCATTCAACATCCGATGTTGTCATAGCAACAGGATACCTCTGTTTTCGTATGTTGCACGGAGCAGTTAGGAATGGTTTCGTAATACCTAGAAACGACTATATTCCATCACTTTAATTTACCCCGGAGGGAAATATGAAATAGGCCTACAAATTTTGCCAATACGGATGAGTGCAGAGATGCCTCTTGAACTACTTATTGTAGTGTTCGCTATACAGTGTTTACTTCTTTCGATTCTCCTCATTTCTTACCCATTTTCTTTCCTTGTTTCTTATACTATCACTTTTTATTACAATTCACAGGCTTGAAGAGAAATAAGTTCAAGATATTTCTCTTGTTTTGTCTCTTAAAAAGACTACTTTATCTGGAACATAATGATTTGTTTTCTTCAATTTTGTTACGTCCCGCTTTCCGCCGCTGTTATTAATCATTCCTCGAATTATGGCTAATGAACTAATTTTCTGATTTTATAATTTCTAGATGATGTCAGATTTTGGTAATGAAAAAATAGATTGTCCAGATTAAATCCCGATTTAAATTGAAAACTATCTTTAAAAAAACAACCGAATTTGATTAAAATTAAAAAGCTGAGATTAAACTTGATGCACTAGTTTCATCGGTTGTTTGATATGTACATATCCGCGTGGCTGTTTTCAGATTATACGTCTTTATGCTTAAGCGCACCCAATAAACTTGAGATATCTATTCGATAACATATGCGAAAAGCCATGATCAGTTAGCGACTTCAAACATTTCCTGTCATACTGCAGTTGAAGTGGGCTAAATTCAAAATTTACATTCATTATGCATTTACGAGGTTTGCGAACGCATATTCTTAATATTCTTCCAGTCTTTGAAGTCTTGAAGTACATAATAGTTAAATTTATCATCTATTACCGGATATTATCTATAACAAATATCTAATAATTAAACGTCCCTACTTATCTCTTTGAAACTAAGCTTCATATAGCAAGCCTTCAACATCTGAAATAACTTTCTATAGAAAAGCTGTACAAAAATGTGTTATCTGTGACCATTAAGAATATGACGAACCACTCAAGAAAAATATTTGTTATCATAAGGTCAGCTTCAAATACACTAGAGTGATTCAGTGTCACCATCAGTATTAATTTGGGGGGGGGGGATATTCGAAAAAGAAATCTTGATGATAAACCATAAAGGTTCTGTCTCATTTTGAGCTTCCGGAGTGGGGGCAAAATCGTCGTAGAATCATGGTGATGAGTTTATCCGACTCGGTAATGTAATGCCTGTAGCAACATGAACTATTAACTATACATTAACTATCCAAGAAGGACGGAAAGCCCAAGGCTTAGGCCTGCGATATTTCAAACAAAAACATGAGAAGTGATGGGATTGCTTGATGATGTGCCCTTACACACAAGCTACATTTGCTGATTAGATGTGTCAATTTTAGCACCCTATTCTTCAGTAACTTACCTGAACAGTGCACATGTGTGATTTTCCTGTTTCTGAGTGGGCATTTGTGAAATGGTATAGTGCAAATCTTACAAATAATGCTTACCCTTTTCTAAGAAAAACTGCGTTACAGATATTATAAGTGGTTGCAGAGGTGCACAGGGGCACGAGAACTCCAATCGAATAGCGAAAAAAGAAGAGGAAAGAGGGAGAGAAAGTGTAAACAGAGAAAGAGAGAGAGAGAGAGAGATCAGAATTATTTGTTTGTTCAGATGAGAGATAGTGGTTCTAAGGTAGTGACTTCGATGCTAGATGTACACTTAAAGATAATCTGAAAATTTGAGTGAAAACGGACCATTATTCATGGTACAAATTGGGAAATATTGATCTGTTCGATTCCTTAACTAGAGCTAGATCTATAGAACAATTTAATTACATTTTAGGTGAATGGAAATCTCACAAAGCAATAAAATGGCTCTGCATTCCATTCCAGACATTTCAGTGTTCACAGATTTTTTATAGCCTGTTTTATGTCTTTTTTCATGGAAAAACCGTTGGGGAAAGTTCAAAAATGGTTGGGAGAATTTACTGTTCACTGTTAGAGGGTGCCTCCCATCGACGCCTTCAAATAAAACCATAGATATCTTCGTGGTTTGAGAATTGTTTTCAGGATTTTTTGCCTGTCAGAGGGTTAGTACAGTAAAAGGAATATAGTAAATAACATTTTATACAAAAATTAAGCAATTTTGTCATCAACCTTCAACAATGTTACCCAGTCACTTTAAGAGAAATAGATACAGGCAAAGGGGTATACTAAATGAGATCCAGAAAGAAAGAGAGAGAAAGAGAGAAAGAAAGAGAGGGAGTGAAAAGGTTATAGAGAGAGAGTGTATGTATGGAGTGAGAAGGTTACAGAGAGAGTGTATGTATGTGGAAAGCGTGTGTGTGTGTAATAGAGAGAGAGAGAGAGAGAGAGAGAGGAAGATGGTGGGGCAAATTAAAATGATAAACTTAATACTATGTCTCAAGAGAAACGATAATATTCACTACTTTTGGGTATAATATTTGTCTGCTTACAGGTGTGAGTGGTCAAATCTGAAGAGTGGGACAAACGGTCTTATAAGAAAGTTAATAATTGTCAAAATGGATAGTAATCTAGATAATCAGTACTTACACGCTCCGTGCTAAAACCAATTAACAGACGAGTGTCTGACATACAGGGCGTTCACACCTACAGAAAAAAAGTGAGATTTAAAAATCGTTTTTTGCATCGCGATCTAAACATCGTTTTATTTTGCGTGTGTGGGCAGAACGATTTCATTATTAATCCCCCATGATTCCTAGCGCACATATTGTCGAGATTCACGATCAGTTTGGACGGTCTTGCCGTCGAGCGATTATTCTCCCCGTGTGTGAATGGTCGATTAGGCATTGTTAAATTACTTTAACAAAATTATTTGAGACTTTCGACCAAAAATATTTGAGTTAAGTGTATGAAAAGAGAAAATGAGAGTAAAAGAGAGAGAGAGAGAGAGAGAGAGAGATTTTCTCCAGCCGTGATCCCCGGAGCCTCGTTAATAAAAAGGGGGAAAATACTCCCGCATACAAATCAACAAAATTTCTTCTAAATAAAGCGTAGGAGTGTCTAGTAAAGGTCTCGATCAATTGACATAGGGGGAAATGTCGCCTCTACTGATTCAGAGGGCGAATCTTTCCCCGTCATCATCCATTCCGTCATCATTATCGTTTACGTGGGATGAGTCATCCCTTGGTAACTGCACCAAAGACGGTTTGCTGGATGGAGGGGTAGAAAGTTTATTACAAACAGGTGGGAAATCAAAAGAAACCATTATCCTAGTTTCTAAAGTGAGACTAAACTGGTTATCGTCCCCGCTACTTTGTCTTATTTATGAATTTAAGGTCCTCTTAATGTTTTGAAAAAACTACCTTTTACTTGTAACCCCTTCAAATATCAATCGAAAAGACTTTTATTATCTTCTCTAAATTACGATAAGATCAGAGGTCCTGGGTTCGAAACTAAGTCGATGGGGATGGTGCCCTTTGGTCGGAGAGGCCGTCGGTTCTCTGGCTGCTTACTTACAAATAAAGGTAAGAGATGATTTTAAAAACACTCTCAAAGACATAATTCAACAGACCTTGCTAAATTTTAATCACCATAGTTCCCATCGTTAGCCAAGCGATATTTGAGACTCGGTTAAAAGCCCACCAAAAATATGATTCAATAAGAATCTTTGCTTTTTAGGGTTCCTGAGTTAAATTAATACCCCAGGGATTTCGAAGGCTAAGCAATGTACTCAAAGGCCCATTGTACTTTCAATGAAGAAAGTCAACATCTTCGAAACATATTTGATTCTTATTTGAATGTGCGCTCAAATTTCGAGCGGGTAATATTTTTGGGCTGATTAAATCGCCGTTATTTGTTTAGGCCCTCGAATTTCAAGAACAAAATTGAAGAAATTCAACATTTGAAGTAGATCGATGGTACAGATCAAGTTGCCTTGAATAAAAGAGTGAGGCCGGAGTTCATTGAAAATGAATATTCGCTCGAAGATGTGTATTACCGCGCATTGAATTTGTGGGGTCGTTTTAAAACGGGTGGTCTCAATGTAGACATGTTTATTTCTGACTGATTCCTCCACGTTCCATTTATATGTTAAACTATTTTTTTAAAGGATGATGATAATAACCTATTAAATCATGTTATGAACATTTCAATACTATTACATCAATTCGGTAAACTTCGGCGAGAGGCAAGCAAGAATCGAATGATGTAGGTATTTTTAAAACAATACTGATTTTTTGAAATGTCAAACCGAATCTTTAGGGTATGATCAAAGCTGTATGATAAATGTCATGTCTTAACAAAGTGAGAAAGTCGATTCCGTGTTCTGATTCCTAAACCAAAGGACTATTTGTGTATGTTTCCCTCTTAAATGTTGGTACTAACAGAACATCTTCTTTAACAAGTCTTGTATTAAAATCATGCAATGCGTCGACATGTTTTGAATCTCTCTCTAAATACGACGATGCCATGTCATCAATCAAACGTGGTGAAAATACGTTGAATGCATTTTTAACTTTATGGTTAAAGTGCTGATGTTAAGCTACATCGTCTTTACAGTCACATTACATGATTTTCATCAAAGGGTTGAGTAAAGATAATAGGGACTTTCAGATCTGCACGTCGACAGCTTTGACTGCAACGTGTGGCGTCATTTTGAGGCACTGCGCATGCGTCAGGTCGTCTCAGTCGGCGATCGAGAATGCGTTAACCTTGATTCTCCTAAATCTAGTACGGTACTAGTATGCCGCGTGTACAAACAAATATACAGTTCCTCAGGTATACAAAGTAATATCCTTCCCTCCTATCATGTAAAAATGTTTAGAACAGGTGTCACATTCATATTCACCTGTTCTACACATTTTTACATAATAGCAGTGAAGGGATTTTCTTTTGCCTAGCAAAGCAATTGCTGAGGGTAGAATGAGGAGCTGCATATTTTGTCCTCTATCTTTGTCCGTCATGTTTATAGTTACTTCCTGCATGCATGCTATCGTCGAGTGAAATCCAACATGGGCAGTTGAGTACGTTGATACGCATGATCAGTCGGCGTTCGTCGTGTTCTCGTCCAATCAATCTTAAAAGTCCCTAATGAAACGGGAGCACATACTTTTGAAAAATCAGTAGCAATTGATACCACTCGCCTTGTGCATAACCTTTACAGTATGCAAACAGTACATTAATTATTACATGAGAGATAAACTCAAGACTATAGGGTATTATAAATTGACTTCAAGTCAGTTTGTTGACGTCACTGTGATCGTGTTATGTACTATATTATGTTAAGGGCCTAAAGGACCTTAATTGAATTTTAAGTGATATTAGTTATCATCGCTACATGATCGACGGTCATTTTTTTGCCTTGTTCCAATACACTTATAACATCTCAACAAAAAAGTGAAGACATAGAAGAAAAGAAATAAAGAAACCGTATAGGTTCTGTAATTCATTATGTTGTCTGAAGTGCTCATTTTGCACTCATTGCAAAAAGATGGCACTCCCCTACGTGAGCGTTTTGTACATTAAAGGCCGCGTCATTTATTAAACGTAGTCATACGTTAGCCAATACCATTCTCCGTTGATAGCGACTACCTTGTCAAATAAACCAGAACGATTTGATTAGGTTTCCAACCTAAATGTTGTTCTGAGATTGAGGACGATTGTTGCAGATTATGCAGATCCCTCAGACCCCCACTGATATCCCGTTAGATTGATTATCGTCATAAAGAGATTAACTATGTCGTGTCGATTACATTTTGAAATGTGAGGAGAAATGGTGTTTAAACGGTGTTATGATATCAATCCATTAACATGAGTGGCGTAGCAAAGGCCACGCCAGTGGGAGAGATATGGCGGGGGGGCACTGTCACCCGATGGTTTTTACAAGTTAAGTCGTAGAACAAATATAAATAAATTACACCGCCGATTAAAAGGATGATGTGGGAGAATATCATATCATCCTCATTTCAAGAGAGAGAGATTGAGAGGGAGAGAGAGAGAGAGAGAAAGAGAAGGGAGATTCGATAAATAACATTATATTTGTTAATGCATGTCACGTTCATATGTATATGTACTATTTAGATCTTAGTTTATGTTTTTTTTTTTTTTACTGTGAATATTACAATATTACTCTCCGGACTTTTGCCATGTTCCGTTATAAACAAAAAAACAAAAAAAAAACAAAAAACAAAAAACAAAAAAAAGGAGAAAAGAAATTGATTAGAATTGAATTGAAAGGGACAGAAATGGTCTTCCTCTCTCCTTGTAAGGATCAACCCTCCTGAATACTCGCTTGATTGGAATATGACAATACGGGCGCAATTTGATATTTACGTTTAGGCTGGAAAAAAGAAAAAAAGATAAGTGTAATCAGGAGAAGGCGACCGGGGACATAACACTGGGAATATATGTTACCTGACTTGATACCTATCATGGTCCTGGTGACATTTCTGTGTCATTCTACCAACGGACTTATTGCCCTGTCAATTCGATGTATTGAGGGTAAAAAGAAAGAATAAGTCAGAGATTTACAAATTCTAAGCCATTTTTATTTGCGCGATAATATGTGTGACAAGCTTCTTTATTGACTTTAACAGATTTACATTAGCCCTGCTTCTTATTCTTTCTTCTTCTTCTTCTTCTTCTTCTTCTTCTTCTTCTTCTCCTTCTTCTTCTTCTTCTTCTTCTTCCTCTTCTTCTTCTTCTTTTTCTTCTTTTCCTTCTTTTTCTTCCTCTTTTCAATTTTCCTTCTTCTTCTTCTTTTCCTTCTTTTTCTTCCTCTTTTCAATTTTCCTTCTTTTTCTTCTTCTTCTTTTTCTTCTCCCGCTCTCTCTCTCTCTCTCTTTGAATGAAAGAGTTATGTTTTTCACATTGTTGCCATATAGTAACGGTTCTTTTTACACAAGGCATTGTTTCCTCTGTAATTTAGGTAGGTACTTTAAAAGAATATTTGTACAGGAAACTTATTCTTCCACGTCATTACAATACATTTAAAGATATTGAACGTTGCCACAGGGCATGTCTGAGGTACACTTCTTGTGTTTGATTAATAACTGCTCGCAAGGGGAAAGTTTGTATATTAACTCTTCGCTTCCTTACTTCGCCTCTTTACACGGTTGCTCGTTTGCCACGCGTGCATTTTGCACAAAACAATAGGTAACAACTGAAGGAAGGATTATTCAACGCAATTTCTTCACAAAACTACTAATTTCCCGTCTGGATCATCTCCATGATAACCATTTTAACGCCGGTATAGATTAACATACATTAATCTTGCACTAGAAAGAGTTGAATAATCTTGAAAGCCTTCGTAATAATATGCAAATTATGCAAATCATGTTCATTATATCACTCTGAAGATGTGTTTTTCATGTTAAGTGAACCTAAAAACACTGGTTGTGATACCTGAATTATTAAAATTGGGTACCTACATGTAGATGCTATTTTATATAGCAGAGTTGTCATTTTTCCTTCATATAATAACCACCTAATCAGTATATTATGTCAATTGATAAAACTTTCCATGGTTGGATGTGCTTGATACTTTTAATGTGGTGTTTTTAGTGAGCTTACTGAAATACGCTGTAGTAGGAATACATATTTTTTAAAATTAATGGTGGGCCAAATACTATGTTGACTGGACTGTTGGTATATGTATCCCATGATAAAAGACAATGAGGCACAAGGAGATTATTTACGTGACTTTTAAAGAGTTACAAATATTATCAAACTTGGAGGCGGAGAGCATCATAATGCGCATAACTGGGTCAACTGGTTTTCGGGTCTTTACATGTTTTCATGTAAGTGCCCTGAATGTAAATTTATTTTTCGCTCAAGTTTTTGCTTTTAAATCAAACCATTTTGCGGATTCTTAGACAACACGAGTTTGAAACCGTTTGATTTTTATCAATATCCCGTGTCACAAGATTCATTTGTCAGAGGGGGAAATATAAAGTTTAGAGACGATGTCACCACCCCTCCATTATTTTTCTTTCATGACGTATCCGTTATCCGATGGGCGATGTTATTAATGGATTGCGGCGACCCATAATCCTCTTCGAGATCAGGATTTGTTTGACAAAAGCAAACGAGCTGCGACAACCTGAGTCCCAGGTTTGCGTCACCACCAGAAACTCATCTTGTTTCCTGCACTTTCGCTTTTGTTCAGAAGAGGTTAAATCGTAATTGAATTGAGGATTGTGCAGACGAAACAAAGAGTGGTATAAACATACACACGGGAAAGAGAGTGGGGCAAGAAGAGAGATGAGAGGAGAATAGAAGAAAGAGAGAGAGAGAGAGAGAGAGAGAGAGAGAGAGAAATAGAGAGATAGAGGGAGAGAGAGAGAGAGAGAGAGAGGGGGGAATAAGAGAGAGAAAGAAAGAGTAGCTATTTAAAAATATTTGGAGCGCGTCCAAAGTTGCCTGGAGATAGTGGCCTGCTTAAAGCTAAAACTGTTTTCTGAAATGGACATTCGTCGAACATCAAACCACGAAGAAGAAGACCAACAGAGGGATATTTCTGAATAAGATTTATCTCTGACACCTTAACTACCCGTTTGAAAGATGGTTTTGATATTTGGGATTCATTCATAATGGATTCGATATCCTGTGTATAGCGAATGACGTGACGGTATGCATATATAATTATAGTTGACCGATGACTTATTGGAAATGGGTCACATCCTTGTTCCATCATTGACGTGCCTTAGGGCCCGTTGCACACAGGGCGTTACTTTGAGTGCGTTATTGCTTGCGCTAAACGAGACTGTGAAGATGATTACCAAATAGACCTCCATATCAACGTAATTTTTGCAGTTTCACTATTCACTCAATAGCAACTCCTTTTTTGACCATACCACTCTGACATGGTGCGTTAAAGACCGCATCAGTTCCTGACGCTGCCCTGCGTCCAAACATGACGCCTTATGTGCATTTGGCATAATTGGACATAATTGTGTCAACATCAAACAACTTAAATCAAGATATGAATAACACACCCTGGGTCGTATAACAAAAGCGAATGAAGGCTGAACAATAACTGATATTGAATGCACGGTGACTGCTGCACACTTTGTGATTTGCATGAGGAAGAACTGTGTCAGGGAACAGCGCAAACTTCAGCAAGTCATGTGAAGGTAATATTAGGTACTGTTACATAAATTAACTGTAAGATATTTAGGGTTTCGTTCCAAAAGGGGCTCAGTCCACTTTTAGCATTTTTTTACTACACAAGGATGTTTGATTTACCCTATGACTTTTTGTGTAGGTTATCACTTTTGTGTGTGTATATGGTTGGGATATTGCCTCACATCATTTCATCGTCTTTAAAGAAATCAAGCAATACATTATATTTATTCATACACAATCAGCATTTGTATATTTTGTGGATGTAGCCCCTTAAGAAATAAAGCTGCTGTTTTTTGCACGTATAACCCATTTTACGGCTTCAAATTCAATGCGAAACACATCAATATTGTTGTTAAAATCTGCAGATTGCATCTTGGTTTCGTCAGAATCTTTCTTTTGTTATTTCTTTATTTCTGTATTCATTCTTCTCTTCTGTGCGTTTTTGTGGTCAGATTTTTTGTTTAATGCACGTTACAATCACTATCAATGTTTTTACCACTTAAACCCTTGTTCAGGAATAGAAAAACTCTCCCTTTCAGTGTGATCACTCATCTATGACGTCAAATAGGCGCCATTTTGTGAAATCTCATTATCAATCATATCTTCCTTGGTTTCTTACAAGCCAAAACACATTACATTAATTTTGCACACATAAACTACAGGTCAAGGGTCAATATCCATATAATTATATTAGTGTAAACAAAATACATAGAATGGCGAAAGTCTGAAATAAATCGGACCAATACTAAGAAAGTCGTGAATGTTTGAAATATCAATTCACTAAGTATATGCGAATCTCAAATTGGGAGTTTGGTCAGTTGGTTGCTTATGAAGTAGCCCTTCCGTTTGTCATTTCCAAATTTCATTCATTTACTTTTTTTATTTTGAGAGGCTACTCCCTTTGGGTATTACTCAAAAGATAATTTGGCAAAACATATTGCTATAGGTCCTCGAAACCTCATTGAGTCGTACATTTTGAACAAAATAATCAATTTTAGTTATTTGTTGTTTTTGGAACAATTGGGAAAATCCTCCGTCACTACATCACAGAGACATTACCGAATCAGCCAATTTGAGGAGAGCATACCTCAGAATGATTGCAACGTTTACACATTCATAACTTTCTCATTTTGTGTCTGATTTTGATCATTCTTATACCAGGATAGTCCTTTGATTTTGTTTATCTTTCTTGTATGGTAGTTTGCTATCAAGGTTGGACAAAGAATATCAGGTTGCAGCTTTTTTTTTTTTTTTTACACGGGATCGTACCAGCAAATGTAGTAAAAGAGAAATGTCTGCTGTCTGCCCCAACGCCCGCGCATCAAATGCAAAGTTGTTGTCACTTTTGATTAAATTCAATATAGGGGGTATTTTTCGGTTTACCGGCCAATATTGATTAATTTATAGAGACGATCATTTGTATCTCCTCAATAATTGAGAAAATGTAATCATAATTTCTGAGAGAGAAATAGAGAGAAAGAGAGAGAGGGAGAGAGAGAGAGAGAGAGAGAGAGCCCCCCTGTTGTAACAAGTTTTCGTTTAGTCTATAGCATATTAATCGATTTGTATCAGCCTTAAATATAAACAAAAATATAAAAAAATCAGTAACAAGCCGAGATTTGCAAAATTCCAACGCAACACCTCACCTACCTATTCATTTGTTTCTCTTTAAATTGTTATGTTATGTAAATGTACGTGAACACAATTTATTATGTATATGTCAACATTTTTGACGTCTTTTTTTATAATGTATGGATGAGCGGCTGATGCTTACGTGCTCATACATACCTTGCTTGGAGGCCATCTATATTCGTGTGTTATTGATTCTGGATTATCCTCTAGGCTCGTCACTTTCACTCAATGTTCAAGAAGGACAGACTCACGTCTCGTTTGAAATGGATTGCATTAAAGGGGTATCCAATCTTGATAGCAAACAACTCAATAGGCAAGGAGGGATATCAGAGAAGCACACCGGTGTAGGTTTTACAGAAATCGGACAAAAAATGAGAAAGTTATGAATTTTAAAAATTTGCAATCAGTATAGGTATGGGTTCTTCAAATTCGCTGAATCGGTAATGTATCCTGTAATGTAGTGGTAGACAACTTTCCCATTTTTAAAATATTTGTTTAGAAGTGTATAACTCGGGAGGGTCTTTTATTATTAGAGGACCTGTATTAATGATTAAAAGCCTACTCTCCATAATATGTTTTGAGTTGTGCCCTATTAATAGTGAAGGCTCTTAGGACGAAACATAGAAATTAATGATACTTTTGAACGCGACAAACGGAATAGCTATCATCACTACGTCACAATTCACTGACAAAATTTAAATTTTCAGACTCGCAAAGCAGTAGTGATTTCGTATTACACCAATTTATTACTTTCTTATTATTGGTCTGATTTATTTCAAATGTTTACCATTCTGTTTCTCTCATGTTTCTGCTTTTATTTAAGTGAGCCTATACAAGGATTGGATTACCTTTACATTTTCTGAACTTTGCTAAAAAAATCTGAATACGAAGTGAGGTAATGGTAACTGGGGAAGTCTGGCTTTGCGTATGCACGATGTAAACGTCCGCATGTGGACGCGTTTATGTCTGTGTGGGGGTGGGGGGGGGTGGGTTGACGTTCTGAAGACTTTCCGCCTCAATTCCCTTTGACTGTATGTACATGCTAATCGCTTATCGTCGGCTGAATATAATAAAGTAATTTACCATCACTTATGATAAATTTATTGTTCGTTAAGTGGTATTTTAGACACAATATCTCGTTACATAGTTGGACAATGTGTCATTACGAAAACAAATTGAATACATTTCGCCAAAAGGGTTTATTGAACGGAAACACAATCAGGAGGTAATCACTAATATATCGTCAGCTAGAAAGGCGTAAAGCTATGTATTGCCAAAGGCAGTACGAGCCTCCTTGCCGCCACCTGACGATAAGCTCGAGAGCAACGACCATATTAATGCACTTTCGAGATTCTCCTATGCGTTTGTTTCTTAATTCCTGAAGAGGTGAAACAAAAGTAAATACTGCAAAGCCATTCGTTCTGCATAAGCAAACTTCGAGCTATATTCCCCAAGCCCGAATGAAACAATTCATTTCGTATAGCGTTTTCGAAAGTTTATTTTACAGAACCTTGCCCAAGGGAATGTTAAATGTGTAGACCATATTCATTTCTTTTCTTTCTGGAAAGCGATGACAATTGTAAAGAACGGAATAATTTTGCACAACGAATTATCTTGTCTTGTGAAACGCGTGGCAAAATTCAACATTTATAAATACAAAATTCAGTTCAAAAAGCTTTTACATGAAACATTACATACTCTCATTCTAAATGCTCTTTTCTAAAAAAGCACACGTTAATATAAGATTTAAACGTGAACGTTTAGGGGTAGTACGTTTTAAAAATAAGGGTGACTGCTCCAAACGAATATTAAAATGTATAGGCTTACCAAATTAACGTCCTTTTTATTCAAACTTTAAAGAAAAAAAGAAGATATATCTTAGATACTGAATATTTTTGTGTCAGGGTGTTTGTAAAGCTTTCAAAGATATACAGATGATCTAGTAGTCGGAGATGAGTTAATCATTTTTCTTTTTTTCTTTTTTGAAAATGTTGATACAGGAATTCGAGAAGATCATTCGCCTTTTTAGTAATTGACATGAGTGACGTCTTTGCTTATACTCTCACTTTAGTGTTGTTTCATCTGCCCCACTGTCGTTTTTGTATCAGAGAATAATATTCTTCGTTTAACCTACACCCTTTTAAAGCAGATGAATGCGCTTTTCAAGTACCGTTCGTTCAACTTGAATTCAACACGTTCCCAAAACGATCTACAAGTTCTTATTACTTTTGGTTGTTTTGCATGTTTTATTTGTTTCAAAACGGTGCGACGCTATTTTTCAGCAAGTCCGTACACAAATCTTCAGCTGCATACACGAAAACTGTATTACCTATGCATTTATTCTGATACCAGTCCGACCATCAAGCGGGCAGCTGACTAAATGAAGAAATTAAAATGATTCGCTTTAAACCTCTCTAAAGTGTTGGGAGCCCCACAAATTTGATGGCAACATTTCACTTAAAGACCGTCACCACTTCTGGGTCAGAAGGGATTAGACCACACACAGAGCCATCGAGGTCACTGTGACAGGTGGCTATCTCATTAACTCAGCTCTCATTTAACATAAGAAAAAGAGAATCATGGGGGACCAACAGGCACCGATTGTGGAAGTTTTCTATATAGAGGGAGCAAGTAGCTACAAGTATGGCAGTGTGCCGTTCATAATGTGAAAGAGAAAGTCATATTCCTACAAGGATTTTCCAAAAAAATGTGTTCGAAGTCGAATATTGATGAAAGAGCACACATTTTAGGTTTTCTGCGTACAACAGAAAACCCAAATTATGTATTCCTTTATCACTTTTTTGTGTTCAAACACATTTTGTTGGGGGAAACTTTTCAGTTAAGACTGTAGTGTGTCTCAAATGGCATTCTCGTTCACAGTATGATACCATTTGAGTGAACTTTTGCCATCAAGTTTTTTTAGTGAATTCGGGCTCCCGACACTTTAGAGAGACTTTAAATGCATGCACATCAAAAATGCTTTTAAATTTGTTTTGAGATATAGATTAGTTTCAGACGATATCCGCTAAGCTTTATTCTCTTTCCAACATCAACGACTGTTGATGCTCAAATTACGACTAGAATGTCTTTAGATTACGGTAAATCTTGAGCACTCGAATTGGAAGCTTATTTTTGAAAGAGTTTGATAAGCAGTGTAAAAAGTCATCCTGTAATTGTCTCATAGATCTAATGTGAACAAAATAAATGGAATCTGCTAGTAACCGCACATACTAAAACCGCTAACGCGAACACGCGCACTGACTACTATAATGACCCAATAGATAATAAACGTACGCTGCTTAATAATCCTGATATTGCATGTATTGCCTTGTTTCCTTTGTCAATTTCTCAGCAATCAGACATTATTAGAATCATTCAGAATATAATCTATTTATTCGAATAATGAGTGGTAAGACTTGTGTACGCTTCTAGTAGAATACTCTTTTGATCGTTACCAGGACTCGAGATTATCTTTCGAGTGTAATTATTTGTTTATGTATACTGTTTTATAGCACGACACCCTGGACATATTGACGGGGTAGATGACACGTAGATAGCGTTCATTCGCCTCAGGAGAGTAAAAACTATCTATGCTATTACCTCACGCCACACGACGAGACACAGTGGATAATTATTATCCCGTGCGCTTCTGGTCATTTGACTTCTACTGTGAGTTTGCTTTGCAGGCGACGGCAACAGTTCTCCATTAAAGGAAGACAATCTCACACGATCCCACCCACATTCACATACCCACCGATACGCTGCCGTCTTACGAACATTCGTTTGAAATGTGTCGATTGAGCATCCGACCATTTGATACTAGATTGATACCTAACTTTGTAGTGTTTTGTCTAATTTAATGATAAAAGAAAATTACTAAAAATACCACCCATAAGGGGGAAAGTTTATTGCATTGGTATCATACGTCAGGAGTCGCTGTACAATGATGGCTTTTAAATGAATTTATCATAACCGCTTTTTTTTTATATGCGAGTTACGGGTTAATCTGAATTTATATAACATAATCAAATCATAGGTTTGAAAAACTATAATCATCAAATCAAGTTCTAATATTCTGTTCATGGTGGGATTCATTTTAATTTGTACACAATAAAGCACTGTACATTATTATTGTGGCTGTCCAAGCGATACGTTTAAAGCAATCGAAATCAAACTCCTTTATGACTCAGTAACAACTTGTTTCTGTAAAAAATACCCACTCCTGCTATTTTTGTTCTTAAAATGAAGACTCATATATAAAATCAACAAATCAACAAATTAAGTATACATCATCTCATATTCTGTTTGATCACAACAGTCATCACTTCATTTAATTCAGTTTGCAAGAGATTCATCCCCATCCTCTTTTGGAAAATGAACCCTACATGACTGTTATAAAAACGGGAACAACCTGATGTTGCTCTCAATGTCCCCGACATCTTGATTCGGGCGCAGAACAACAATCTCCTCCGATTACTAATAAAACGTCTTGAATAGCACGTACTGTAACGGTAGGAGGCAAAATCGATCATTGCAAAACATTATTCGTTACGCTGGAATATTTTTTCATACAGTCGCGAAGCCGGAGGAAGTGTTCAGTGGCGGAGCTTAGAAGAGGGCACGGGGGCGGGGCGTGAACCCCCAATCGAACGGCGAAAATGAAGAGGAATAAAAGGGGGAAGGGAGTAGAAGGGGGAGGCAGTGCGAGATGAAGACGACATGCCATACCCTCCCACACCTTCCCACATCCTTCCCTCTCGACAAACTTGTTTCTTCGCACTTTTGTTACCGATTTAGAGCGGGGTTGCACAATTTTACAAGTGTCGCCTAAATGCCCCTCGACGAACGCTTCACTACTGTTTGAGGCGGTTGGCGGCAAGCCGTACACTAGGACAGGTGGTAATTGATCACGTTTTATTTGTTATAAAGTGCAATTTATCATGAAAAAAGCTTTAAAATAGGTTCTTGCGTGGCTTGAGGGGCATGTTGGTGAAGTAGCTCCTTGTTTTATTGCAATCGCATCCATCTTCAAACCATTGGGACATTAAAAGCCAGGTGAAACGAGGGTGCGATGATTACACGATTTGCCTGGCTGGTGCAGCCGTAATGGCGGCTCAAGATTGTTGTCCCAAATCAGAGGGGGCGGGGGAGGGGTTAAAAACATGCTTGCAGTTTGTAAGTAAAGGTTATTTTCTATATTGGAGTTGGGGGCATTGCCATTGTTTGTCATACGAACTTGATACATTTTGTGGAATATATTTCAATGGTGTTTTATTGATATTAATATGTCTAGATATATATATATATATATATATAAACCATTATCTTGAAATATCTATTTAAGAATACTAGTAATGAGTTCATCAGTCTAACAATGTCAATAATAACAAGTAGAACTAATAAAAATATATCAGTGGTAGTAGAGAGTTCCATTTTCTTTGGTGAAATGGAAGCTTGCCTTTTAGATTTTCATAATATTCTTCTTTATACGAAGGAAAACTCATCCTTTTATAACAATCAATACTTGGTTGGCTATTGTTTTTTATGCTGGGGTATATACATTATTTAGCTATGAGTAAAACATGATGAATTATTATACTTTGCGGGTGTTTTTTTAAAAATAAATTCCAACGACAAATGTTTTTCGAACTTGCTCATTAATATTGTGGTATTTGTATGTGCTGCCCCTGTCGACCTCGACCTCTTACTTCTTTATACTCTTATTAATTTTTCATTATTCTTATATTTTCTACTTAATAAGATGTCTAATGAGCACTGCTCAATACATTCTCATTGTTATTATCCTTGCGACTGTTTAATATTGTTTCTGCCTTATCATCACATCGGTAGTGAGCAGCATCTTACTTTAATAGACGTGATCATATCGTTTTTACTTCCGTTTTCATGATCCAAATTCATGTGCGTGTGCGTTGTATGTGTGGGTATGTTTATTTGAATGAGAAAGCGAGTTATCTATGGTTGGTATTAAAGCAGTGTTTTTTTTTTCTCAAACGTATACGGGGTTCTCAAAAGCAGCCATATTGGAGGACAAAATAATAACAATGAATTTTTATCGTCTGATGCACAGGTTTTTATTGTTTGTCCTCTAATGTTAATGTGGCTGCCTCTTTATAGGAGATGAAGTATATTAATGCGTAAACTAAAATGACAACCCAATTTTCTAGACATTTTCTTTCACCCCCTGATCTCACTCTCCCCCTCTCAGTCTCTCTCTTCTCGTCTCCTTCTGTATCTCTCTCTTCCTCATCTCTCTCTCTCTCTCTCTCTTTCTCATCTCTCTCTTTCTCATCTCCCTCTTTCTCATCTCTCTCTCTTCCCCCCCCTCTCTCTCTCTCTCTTGTAATGTAATGCCATCCTTCACTTCAAGCCTGATATCTTTCGCTTGTATCCCACCTTGCACTTGATCTATTTGTGAGTATTAGAACCACTGGGAGTAAGTGAAAGGATTGATCAATATACTTTACACCTCATGCAACATGAGCACATCCCGTGCGCAAAAAAGAAGAAGAAATCCTTCTGGTGCCTCTTGTAAGGCTCACGTGTATAGTGTGTGTTCTTTTTTATAACGCACTACAGCATTGCCCGCCTTTTCATATCTCCTTTGCAGGCATACTTTCACACTTGACCTTGTCTAACGTCTGGGCAACGTCCCTGCGAAAAAAATATTCATCATGATATGTTTTATGCTAAAAGGGTTAGAAAGACGGAATTGAATTTGAAACAGAACAATCTACCTACATCCAATTGGACAAGTACATAATGGTAGAGGTGCTGTGGATATAAAGTCTCCGAAGTGTGAACCACACAAAGGGGTTCGAATCTTTTCGTAGCTCTCTATTTGGCAAGACATTGCTTGTACACCCTGATCATTCAGGCCATATCCAAAGTCCTTTGGAAGCGCAACGAGTCGTTATATAATATAATCTGATTTATTCCATACAGGAATGGAATATTAATATGAAGAAATTAATATGTGCTGTATAATAATTTATTCTTAAGAAGAAAAGAATCTACATTTTAAATCGAGTTAATCGTAAAGATAGGCCTACAATTTGTTTTAATGATTCTCTTTCTGAAGGTTATTTGTTACATATTTTTAAACGATCTCACACAAACTGTAATACACCTCGAGTAATTGCTAATCCTTGTATTTTGCATAAATCACAGTCTCTGATGACAGATTATTTTGAATTGGTTGATTTTCTATAACTTATATATACTTTTCAATTTCCACAAAAAATTATGATTTTGATGTTATATCTTTTTTCTTCTTCTTCTTCTCCATTTCTTTCTTCTCTTAATATCTCGGTTCCTCTCCTGGCTCTTGACTCTCCCTACACTGTCATCGTAATACAACGATTTGGAATGTCTTCTCTGTGGCTACATTTGTATGCAAATAGGTAAGTCACTCTTTATAAGAAACAAAAAAGTTGTTTTAATGGTACAAGTAATGGGCCAAGTATAATTGCATGATATACTGTACATCGCTACATACCCTGTTGGTTGCTTAATTTCAAGTGCAGAGTAAATGGGTTTGGGATCCCACTTGGTTTATTTTCTCTCAACTCTGTTAAAGAAATCCTTAGTAACGCTTGAACTCTTTATTTCTAAACTCCGCTCCCCCCCCCCAAAAAAAAAAAAGTGACAATGTGTAAAGGACATGAAGGAGGATGACATGAAGGGAAAGATGAAAAGGCAGATGCGTTTGGAGGAGTTGATATAGAGCACGAATTGCGCTATCACGTTTGCGCTAGAAAAAACACTCCAAGATTGACAGAGCGCGCAAACATTGTTGATTGTGTTACTGCATGGAGTGGCATGGACGGCTATTTATAGGAGAACCCCATCTACCGATCTGTTCACACGCACCCGTTGTAGTTTGGCGAAACATTCACGTTTAAAAGGCAGTTCCACTGAGAAGTGTTCACACGGGACATAAGCAACGAGTAGAGGATCTGTTTCAAAGTTTTAAACTACAGACCGGGTATAAGTACAGGTTGACGTTACCACAAAGTTAATTGCGTCCACACGGCAGATAACTTCGATTGAGGACCCACGGTTTGAACATGAAGTAGGCATTATAAGCGCTAACCATAGTGAATTCGAGTTACGTTAAAGTTCATTACCACAAATGCGTATCATTGTTTGTAACTTCGCAATAAAGCCGCAGTTTAAAACCGCAGCCTAAACGTCTAAGCTGTCGTGTAAACATAGCGTTGGATGATTCTAAGAGACACGTAAGTCCATAATATAATGAGACAGTGAATGATTGAGTTTTTGGATAGGCAAGCGGCAAGGTCGAAAGCCGATGCCACATTTGCGGTTTCTTGCGAGATCTGACAAGCCTTACCATTCGAAAAGGTGAGCTATGTCAAGTCTAGGAGATATCAGGTGACTCAGAGCCCTACGGGATAGGACCCTTTCTTAAAATGACTCGGTAACATTGCCTCAGACTCTGAAACAAAATTCTTGATTTAGCTCATGCTGTAATCAAAATTATACAATTTTAGGTCAGTCACGAATCCCATGACTTTTACAAGCCGATCGCCTGCCTGATTAGCAAGATATTTATGATTAAAAATCGAAATTTCATTTATCGTTTTCCTAACGGTTTTTACAACACTACATTCTATTGGGGAAAATGAGTATGGTAAAACCGGTCACTCAAAGATTTTCACTTTTTGGAGGCACTTCATGATTATTTTGAAGCGCAATTTTGTAGGGCTTTAATATTACACCATATCATAGACACTTGTATCACTTAGGGCCATGCATTTAAGACTTAACATTGCCAAACAATGCCTATAAGGTTTACGTATGTATCAATCATATAACCGTTAGGAAGTATTTGCAATGCGCTAACACTATTTTAACTAATGTTGTCAACATTATATTACACGATACGCAATGTAAACATGTGAGTTTTTATTGGGCATTAAACAAACACAAAATCAAGTTATTACATTTTAAGCTGTGACAAATTGATTGAATTCATATATAAGTCGGGCAAAATATTAGCTTTTAATTAATGCGATCATTAATAAGATAGTGTTTTCATATCTTCTGTAGATTTGCCTATTTCTCTTCTATCCTTCCTTTCTTGTGACTTGTGCCCCCTTTCTTCTTTTTGCGTGAAGTTAAAAGTGTATTTCATTTCATGCCTTAAAACTATCAGCCTCCAATAAACTGTATGACCGGCTGGAAAAGCTCGCAAATGTTGTGTCTCTTTAACAAAGATGAGGTATCGCTGTAACTTCTCATCATCGTCATAATATCATCATTATAGATTCTATTTACTCTGATAGTAAATCTATTCTTTCAAGGTCTCGATCAGTTTAATCCTAATGAATATGATATTTTCACAAGTCAAACTTCAGATAATATTTTACCTCACTAGTTGTCATTTACCTTTGGCCCTGTGGAGAGTATTTATCAAACAACCCACCAATTTAGGCAAAATCTGAGCGATGACAATCATGAAAAGAGCGCATTGATTCTAAACTAAAATCGCGTGTACTGCCTTCCTATCTCCCATACAGTATTTTTTTTGTCGATTTATTTGTGTGCAGTATATCAGCAACATTGAAAATAAACCACTCGACTTGTTGGAATTACATGCGTTTATCAGTCGAGGATCTCAATGTTGAAGCGATCTACTTTACGATGGCGCCATCTAGTGGCCATGCTATCATCATGCAAACTCCTGGGTAAAATTGTCCTGTATTACAATAGTGTAGATCCAATGATTCTATTCTTGGCTAGAGTGTTCAATGGTAGAGCAGTGGTCTCGTTACCTGGAGGTCCCGGGTTCGAAACCAAGTTGATGCGATAGTGCTCTTTGGTAAGGCATTAATCCTAATTGGCATGTCACTCGGTCTGGACGTAAAGCCGTCGGTCTCTTGGTTGCTTCCTTACTAGTACTTGCATGTCAGGTAAAACAAACCAAACCATATTGATATGACACGCTTGCAAAGAGACATCTCAAACATGTCAAAAGTAACACAAGCTCAGATGGATTGCTCTCTTTGTCCTTCCTTCCCAGGTGTTAATCTAATGAAATAATCAAACAAACATGTTTTGGGGTTTGACTGCTCGTAATAGTGATGGATCTGATAATAAATTGTAATGGATGGTGTCTATTTGTCGTGGATTTGTGTTAAAGCAACGTTCTGTTTCGACTTAATTATGTCTTTACATGATCAACATGACTTGACCTGAATAATATGGGCAGAGATAGACGAATAGATGATGGAATTAGTACAATGGTTTGACATGATTGAAGAGCTCTTTTTGAAAATTATTTGCTAAAATACTTTGTTCATGACATGTGTTTTTGCCCCTCCTTTGGATTGGCGAGGGTGTGAAAGATGGAATGGAGAGTTGTATGGGCACTTCTGGAGGGGGGAATAAATGAGGGGAAAGGGCAGGTGGAAGAGGGGAAGAGGTAGAACCCATGTGTCCGCTACCTATACGTCACTGCAAAAAAGTTAATGGCTCTGAATATAGAGCTTTCCAGCCGTTTTTTAATTCTTGATTTGTATTGATTGTAAATTGTATTCTTGTATGTATTGAATTTTTACACGGAAAATAAAACCAACCAATCAACCAATGACTGGACCCTCGATATGTCAATGATTATGTTCATTGCATTAGTAGACTCAGATGTCTTTTATATTACATTATTTTGATGAATACGGGGCTCCCATAGTCCTTGACATGAATAGAATGACGTTTGGGGTTCAGAATGAACTTCCTCCATCAAGGAACTGCGTCACTCCTCATTATCACTGTCACCTGCCTTCACAATACACCGAACACACTCCAATGGCTACGATGGTATTACATTTGTAAGACAAAGATCATTTACCCCGCGGAAAACGAGCGAAATCATTGATACTAATGACATGTAGGCGGATACCTCAAGGCCAGTAAAAATTGTAATATTCGTTGATGAGATAATATGGCGGGAAAAAACCCGCGCGCCGATTAAATTGTTGAGTAGGCGAGAAGGTCCAACCTTCTCAATTTGTATGTATGCTGTCTTGCATGTGATGAACGTTAGTTTCGTGTATATCAACGCACACACACGCACACACTCACGCATACACACGTACAACAACGAGATGTCGTAGAACATGTGGTTTTGCCGCCGCTGAAGTACAAATGGATAAACGACGTAAAATGTTGATCCCGTATCCATAGACAGGAATGAACGCTCGATGTTTTAACGGTTGACTTTCACTAAATAATTATCTCTGTGTATTAACGGTCAATTAAGCGTGCAGTTTGTACGAGGATATCAAGCTGAATTAGGGTGAGCCGACTAAAGGTCAATCTACTGTGCTGATCACCCAAATACTTGCAGTTGAACCAGATACCAGCAAGACAGTAAAAAATAGAACAGTGGCGGATTTCCTGATCCCGGTCTTGACTTTCTTCTCTCCATCGATAAAACAGGATTCGAATACTTGAACGCGAATAGCCTACAAGACAACACGAAACACCAACCTCATGTACTGCACGACCTGTTTCACGAGACAGCTAAAATTAGAGAGCTAAATTACAGCATCTATACTTTGACATCATCATGCTCGGATAGGGGGAATACTTGATATTTGCATACTAGACGCCCCGGTGGAATTAATTATACAGGTTTTTTTTGGCCGTCACATAAATACGCAGTGGGTCGAAAATTGAAACAGCTTTCCGGATATAAGTTTTCTCGCTTGTTGTATTTGCTCGCTAATTTTAAATGGCACTAAACGTACCTTCCCCGAGTGTCTCTCGCTAATTACCGAGGAAATGGGATTTTGATTTCATTTAGCATCACTTAGAGAGCCCCTCCTTACCGCAATTAAGGACAGAAAGTGCTTTCGAGCTTTATAATATTAAAGTGAAACAGCGGATTGAATAATATTTAAATATTAAGCTATAATACAACAAACAGAAAGTTCTGATAATAAATGTACAATATTGAAATAACATTTATAACTGCCTTTATGTTTTAATACTAAAAACGAAGTAGCCAAAATGTGAGCTTCTGCAAGTCTACAGCGTTGTCGGTGATCTATTTATCTCGTGCCGGAAATGTATCAATATTTTACGTTTTCTTTCTCTTTTTAATTTGGCTTGATTCGTATGACTGCAGCCCTAGGATTAAATTGTATTGTGGAAGGTGGAATCACAAACGAAGACGTATGAATAATATCTACTTTTGGGATTTTTAATTTTGCTCTCTGTTGCCATTACTTTAATGCAACGAAGGATTTTACGATCCTGGCCGCTTTAGGTTTCTCACTATTTCACGTGTTTCGCGCTTTCCGTGCTGTTATCGTTTGGTATTGTTTTGGTCATATCCGCAGTGCACGTCTAACGCTGCGAGTCAGCAGTAGCTCATAACATCTCTCCCACTTGGAACGAATACTACGTTATTCTTTGATACTACTCCATCATTCGAATTGGAAGGGAGAAATATGAAATTATACAGCACTGGAAGGAATGAAATGAATTGATTATAATTCAAACAGCAATATTCATTTTGCTTGCGTTCATATTGGAGAACAGTGGATATATATATTATTCTACAAGAGGCGATTCTGTGTTGATTAATTAACTACTCGTCTGAGGTAAAACTAAGAATCTTAAGTTCGATCAGGAATGGCTACCCCTAGTCCGAGGCCTCGTCGGTTCAGAGGTCTCTTTGGAGGTTCGTCCCCCGAAGATGAGGGGTCTAGGAGTGATGGGGACGACGCCTCCTCCCCAACCCCTCTCTCTGTTGTAGCGAAGCACACCAGGAGTGTCTCTGAACGACGGAAGACCCCTGTGAAAGCCGTTGTCAAGGAATCCCTGAGGCCGGTTCTCTCTGATCCCTACTCCTTATATAGCAGGTGGTACGTATAGTTTATGTATTTTCTATTCCAATGACGCCGTATCATTTTCATTCATTGCGTTTCAGCCTGCGCTAACCAAGTATTTGAAGGCAATCAACCAACAACAAACCATGCATTTACTGTTTATTTTGCATTCATCATTTTGTGCACGATATCGATTTCACATAGTGCGTCAATGAAGGCGCCATGTGTACTGACGCAGTGCTACGCCAGTATAATCAACATTGAGTGTAATGAGGATGCGGCCATCTATTCACTTTTGAAATTGGTAGGCAGTATCAGCCCTGGCAACGGTTATTGTTGCACAAATGTTCATAGAATTTGTAGTTCAAGGTAAGAAATATGAGATAAACATAAACCGAATATTCAGCTTTCAATCCCTCCATAGAAAATGAAATACATTGACATTTTGTTGTTTTTGCTGTTACTAATTATATTGTACCACCAATTTAGAGGCAACCGCAGTTGTACACACAGTACATGCGTGAATTTGACGGGTGACATGTTTACACCAAACATAATTTGTGATTCGGGCAACCAAGGTTAGTGTTTTGGCAAGTCGTGTAACGAAGCCCTAGTCTTTTAATAACAATACTTTGTCAGCCTCATACCACTAACCAACATTACTGACGTACGTACTACTTCAAGATCATCCTGATCAAAACAAATATTAATTGGTATTGTCATCATTTGTCACTTTTGTAATAAGAGCAGCATTTTTCGATAGTGTATCATCGTGTGATGGAATACAAAATGTAGTATGGTGTTGTATTTTACTGGTAAACAAAAATATGAAAACCCCCTTTGAGATACAAAAAAACTACACACCACGCACTATTTTGTTGTTGCTGGAAACCAACAGATAATTAAATTTCTCTAATTAATTTGTCACATCGACTGGATATCTCTTTTAATAGTTAAAAGGTATAGAGGCAAACATTAAAAAGACCAGGAACAGCTAGGTAGTAGATTTTGCTTATAAGTTTGATTGTTTGTTCAATATATTATAAATATACACCACTATGATTTAAATAAATTTGTCAGACCTCGACTGAAAATTAATTTGCTAAAATGGATCTGTAGAACGAAATATCAATCGAAAGAAGCAAAATTTTCGCATAACGCAATGTCGAATTTACCAATCTGTAATTTCGAACATTTGGAAATATATTCAATGATTGTTTCATAAAAAATGTCAATATTCAAGTGTTTATTACACCAGAGTCCAGTCTGGTGTTTTAAATCGAAATCACATACAATTGAGAAAATATCTATAGTATGCTTAATGGTTCATCACTTCTAAAAGCACGAGTATCTAATGCAGCACTTTTCATGCTTTCAAATATGATTTTCTAGTTATTCCTCGGATTGCTTAATGTTCCCTTTAAATCAGAAAAGATGACAAAAGACAACTCCGAAGATGATTACTCTGAAAATCTAGGACCATATGCCCACTGTAGCATCAGTTGGTAGTTGGTAACACATTTTAACTTAATGAATGAAGCCCCATTGCTTCCAGAATGGGTGTGATAACGGGACTAATNNNNCAAAGGGGAGGGGGGGGGGGGGGGGGGGGGGGGAGCGACCTGAATCTAGGGTGGAAGAGTGAACTATCGCCACCATGAAGATGAAGATAATGCATGAGCTACGATAATGTAATCGCTAGGAGCACGTGCTGCTCAGTCCATTAGCCCAAAACCAGAGGGAAAAAAATCAAGAAGGAGAATTCAATTATAATGGATAATGAATTGTATTCATTAACCCATAACAAGAGACACATTATTGCGATATTGATAATTTCCACAAAGTACTCGTGCATTGGTTATACAAATTTCGTTAATAATCGTAAAAAAGAAACAAAGAGGTTTGTTTAAAACTTGCCATGTGTCTGGCCATAGTGAAATAACGTAATACAGGCAGATGGGGAAATGGTCGCAAGGAGATGGCAAAACGAGTCTATTTGAGCTCGGTCTCTTTCCTCCCTCGCATTTTTCTTTATAATGAGGCCACTACATCACTAGACCCACACAACACCAGCTATTCCATGTGTTACTATGTATACAAGTTTTGTACTGCTAATGAAGCCACATTTGATATGGCTTCGTTGTTTTCTCTCTTTATTTCGTTTTGTATTTCCACGAGTAACAAAGCAAAATTCAGCAAGATCGTTGAATATTTCATTACTTCATTTCATAAAATTAGATGTAGCTCATTTACTTCTTAACTGTCCCTTGTTGATGAGCGTAGGTCTGGAGAAAGCACAATAGTGTTATTACATACTGTCTTAGGCAGTTTTCCGTCATCTTTCTGCTGAATATGAGTGGATTCTGTTTACCTCATTAGATTGTATTGATTTCGCTCTTTATTTGTTCAGTGTTCATGTAAGCCACTAGCAATACATTTATGATTACATTTTTATTTAAAAAATACTTAGTCGCAAGTTCATTAACACGATAACACCACCGTGCAATAATGATTGTCTATATACCCTTCAGTTATCATACGTATGTTTGAACAGCAGCCTAATGTATGATTAGTATCTTCTACATGGAGAGAACTAGAATATAATATTGATTCACGAGAGCGGAGATATGTCCATGCTGTATATCGTCTTACTCAGTGGAGTAGCCCGAGTCTTGACTAGCAAAATGAAATGCGAAATTAGAAGGTTACTCATTAGCAGGGGTGGGGTCCTGGCTTCTTATATCATATTTTCCCCCATTCGCTTTCACTTCTACTTTTGTTCTCATCTTTTATCCTCTGTTCCCTCTTTTTCACCACTCGATTTGGGGGCTCCCAGTCGCTACGCCACTGATTTTTCATGTCAGGGGCGATTGTGGTTAGACCGAGAGCATCATTCTTGGTATACACAGGGGCTGAGAAATTATACGGTTTCACAGTAATAGCACCGAGGCGAAGTAATTTCCAATGACCTTGCCAAGACGTATGGTTTACAAGTAATTGTAAGCTCTGCTAAATGAAAAAAAACTACTTCGGGGGAATCTCTCTCTAAAGGTCGTATTCAATCATTGATCCCTGTCGCGCTGTCAAGACAGGTAATTTTCATTAATATTTTATGAGGATCTTTGGCTAGCAAGCCAAGCATCATGTTACGATAACACTATTCAAAACCACATTATATTCACTGATCATCAACAATCATGTGTGTTTTCGTCCCAGTATATCAAATGATAATAATATTAATAAAAAAATAAAAATGTTAATAATGATAATGATGATGATAACAATAATAATGACTATGATTTTATTAATGTATCTTTGTCCTAGCTTATCAAATGAAAATAATAATGATAATAATAATGATATCAATAATGATAATATATGAGATTTCTAAGGCGACAAATTCACCTGGAATAAAATAGTCAGGGCGCACTTGTGAGAGAAAAAAAAGAGATCAAATGACAGCATTTGCATTATCAACAAAGAAAAATAGGTAATTTAAACTGACATCTTGGAACACATTAAATGTGGCATCTAAAATTCGGTCATGATTTGGTCCAAAATCTTCTTTGTAAATTTGGGGTTAATAGATATTGGTGGCATTTCGCCGGCGTAGCCATATCAGTATTAATGTTGCTTTTCAGCAAACCCTGTAATAATTATCATTCTATCAATGCTACATCCCCATTTAAACACCTGGGTCAAGTGGAACAAACGTGGGAAATACCTTTAATAAAGATGTAAACATCAAGCAAATCTGCATCAAAAAGATGTTTGTGTAATTATCAAATATACATTGAGTGTCAAATGTTTCATATTTAGTAAGAGTTCGTCTGTATCTCGAGCAGGAATGAAGTGTTTTTTCTATGGGGATGAGAATAAGCCTAATATCATCGTCTTCCTTAGCAAGCAGTAAGAATACGACGAAATTAAATTGAAATGTGATAGGGAACTTCAGAGATTAGATGAATCCAAAATGTTGGGATGATGTTCCCCTCCCTGCAGCCCCCTCTATTAATTCCCCTCCCCTCGATGGAGTACCAAAGATGCACTCGTTTCCTTGGGCGATATATCCAATTTGTTAAACGAACGTGTTGAGCTAACAGACAACTGAGTTTTCCCTTTGAAGAGGACGCGACCCCAAAAGACCTATCGCTTTAAAGAGCAGACTCGGTTTTGCTGGTAATGAAGAAAATAGTAAATGGGGTTTGTCCCTCCTTGCACGTCAGTTTAGGAGCATTTCATAGTAGAAATGGTCCCCCGAAAGATGACTGCTCTTTGCATATTCAAAGTATGATGAGCTAGTCGACAAGTTTAAGCCAAAGTACGATGCGGCATGTGTTTGTAGTCCCACACGCCCTTGTCTGTGTATTATGCGTAAACCAGGTTTCAGCAACTTTTATTTGCATGTTGATCATTCAAAAACTTCAAAGCACACATCAGGGCCCTGTCTTACAAAGAGCTGATATTTAACGCAACTTATTTGCGGTTGATATCAATCGAAAATATTTACATAAGAGATAGGAGACTGCAAACTTGCGATTGTTTAGAGGATTTGTGATTGATTTGGATCAATCGCAACTCTTTGTATTTCAGACAGCGCCCAGGTCTTACAACATTTACTACGATAATCAACCTTTCCCATTAGTTCCTAGGCATTTTCGTTCTCAGTGTATATCGCATGACCAGCACTCGACTTATTCTTTAATCTTTGATGAAGAAAAAAAATGCAATCGATTCGAGCACGTCATGGGTTTCGCCAACGAATAAACTGGTATTTAGACAGCGGCTTAGAAACGGGATACCCGTTCATTTGGGATTACTTTGAGGCGATGGAATCTAATTGAAGAAGAAAATGAAAATAGGCACGTCCTCCAAATTACGTCGTCACAAACATACTTTATGTCATGGACTTGAGGCACATTCGAAGAAGTGTGTGTCATTTCAATTCGGGTTATATTTTCTTCATGAACTTCAAAACATTTACAAATCGTCACTTCAAAGAAATCTCAAATCATAAATTAAATTAAAACGAGTGAATAGTCATGTGTTGCTGCCCAGCAACTTGCCTATCTTTGTCATCCATTGTGAGTTTTTGCAAGGTTGAACAATTACCCAGTCGGGAATCGGACCCGGGTCCCTGGCTTATATGAGGACAGTAACGCAGACGGGCTAGTAGTTAAAGGGAACTCAATTTTCCCTTTAAGTCGAGACCAAATTCAATTGACAAACAATATGACAAGCTTTCATCTTTCAATAATTCTTTGTTGTGGGGTAGCTGCGTTTTTTAAAAGTGGCAAAAAATTGAATTATGGGGCTCTATCATCATCGTAAAATTGTAAGTATCGAAAAAAATCCTCCTGAAAATCATAAACGATATAAAGTACTGGACACAGATATATATATATACATTAGGTACATTAGACTAAATATGGAATAGCATTTTGTCATATTTGCAATATAAGGACGTTTCCAGAGAAATCGTTGTCATGCGATACATAATTGCTACTTTTCTTTCTCAGGGTTATACAAAGTAATGGGCACGCACACGGATCAGCTTCCACAGGGTTCCAGAAGTCAATCTTCTCTTTAAGCAATCGATCATTATTTGGTGGTTCTTCTGAACCAAGCTACCAGTCTCTATTGCATTTCTAGGTCATTAACAGTGATGACCTTGTCAAATGTATCCGATGATGGTGAAGGGAGGTGTAGGATTCCTCCTTGTAGAGTCGTTTTGTTCCAGAAGTATCCTACGATAGCAGATTTAAGTGGCCAATCAAGCTGTAAGTACACATATCGCCTACTAGGTTTCGTTTAGCCAAAGACCGTCGATATATCATTGACGTGGACAGATAAAAACCAATGTACCTTGCACAGCGTGTCTTTCAGCCTTAAACATAATTCTTGAAATTCTTTTCTTAGAACAGTTTGAATATTTTGATGCTTAGGTTAGGTGCTTTTGTTAGACTCGTGTGTACGTCTTTCAAGATTTTCTCTTGTCTTGAACATGTTTATGATACCAAAATGATTTTGTAATTGAAAATAAAGAATGCTTGCGTCATAATACATTAAAAGAAGATAACATTATGTAATAATATCATTTTGTTACATACATATTTATTTCGTCGGCCTCTTGTCCCCTGTCACTCCCTTTTTGTTTCGCCGATGATTAAAATAATTTACACTCGTCCATTGCGACGCAATCTATTATATTCCAAGAATGGACGACGCATTGAGGTTTTCATGGTGCCATGATTACTTGTCTAGATCTTGCCATTTTCCGGGATCGAGTGTGTATATAGTAGTTGTATATAAAACATACAGGCCTAGGAATCTTTCTTTAGGCAACGACTCAAGTTGCTACAAATATTTCACATTAACATGGACATAATAAACGATGAAACTTTTTGCTTGGAATTTCTCATCGCTTTACAGATTGATTGCTTTGCAATCCGCTGATTCTGAAGGTAACAACAAATATCAGAATTAGTTATAAGTCCAAACTAAATATCCTTAAATCTTACTTACTGCTGTCGTTCAATAAAAGTTTTTTGCATCGTATCAGAGGAGTTTTATGATTCAACCAAAACTCGATATAGATACGTCTATTAAAGAAGATATCTCTTCTTTTTACAATAGTGTTTTTTACCTGAAATGTCATAGGCAATATAACAGAATATGGATCTCTCGTTTCGGGAATGTATTTCTTTTCTTCATATGACGTGAAATAAATAGCTCAATAAAGCCAAAAAGTAGTCCAGTCTACAGGGTGATGCTAAAACCTAACTTCCGCAAATAATTACCATACTTTTACACAAATTAACACTTATTCGTGTATAAAATCTATGTTGAAGTTCATAGTTTACGTGTGGATAATTGCATTATGTTCGCATGACTTCTCGCGTGTTTCTCTGACGTATGTAGCAGAGATAAGCCTTGACATCGACCCCGAGGCGGCGTTTAATTGAAGTAGGACCCTCTCACCATCTCCTCCCCACCCATCTCTCACGGGAAGGTAAGAAGGGCAGAAAGCATTAGTATGTACAAGCTTACCTCGACCGTGGAACGTCATGTCTTTGCCACAAGCCCCACGCTTTGAAATTGGCGTCATGCTAGACCTTTCCACATGGGTAGAACGCTAACCAGCGTGAAGAGATCGGGTTTTCATCGGGGCTGAAATCGTTGACCGAAAGAAGATACGGAATAATTCGTGTGATTTTAAGTACACATCAAATAAGATGCAACGGAAAATGTTTTGCATACAAGGGCAACATTGCAAGATAACAAGATGAGGAATCGTTGTGGTGTAAAGACATCGATACCATTAATGTCGTTACACAACAATACTTCTCTGTCAGCTTGTAGNAACATTTTCAGAAAATGTGTTTCAATTTCTAAAGTGAGTTTAAATGCACATTGCATTCATTGGCTTGAATGCCTCGTGATAGTATTTAGTACACGTATTAACGCATCCGAAATGACTGAACATTAATAGAGGATTGTGTGTCTATACTGTCTGCGATGTATATGCATTGGTTCTTATGGGTATACCCATGTGAGAATGCTTTACTTTCAAAGTGGCCGGAAATTTGTTCCCGATTCACCGGGTTTTATTTCGTGAAAGATATAGGGCTAGGTATGAGTTTTAGTATAGGTTTAGAGTTAGGGTCAGAGTTAGGGTTAAAGTTAAAGATTTGTATAACAATAGCAATGACGTAAAGCAATTGTGGCAGGGGCAATTGTACAACCGTTTTCTAAAGTTTTTTTTTCTTCATCCTCTGCGCCTTTCACTTTATTGAAACCGAAGCATGTTTACTTTTTAGTTCTTTAATTTCATGTTCAACGTTTTAACATTATGTTTCGTCCAATAATACTGCGCGCACATGCGATCATTTTTTCCGGAAGGATCGAGACCCAATAATCTAAACTTGGGTTCACTAAACTGGACGCTCTTTCTACCTACATAGAATCATCTTTACCCCTGAAGCATGCTTCAATTATTATTTACCAAAATGCAATTTGGCTGCCAAGTGCACCGAATTATACCAAGTAAATACATGAAGCACTTCAATGCACACCCATGCCTCTATGAATTATGGTACAGTACCCTTGACGTATTTTACGTTGATCAGGGCTTACGTACCGCGATGTAGACCCAAACATTTTCCTCTAAACATGATTGGGGTCGTTGATTCAACTTTACAATGAATTACTAAAATCGCACACCGAAGAAAAGATAACGATTGGTTTATTATGGGAGTCTTTTTATCGTTATCATAACTTTTCTCTTCAGCTATTTTCTCTCTCCTTTTCCCCTCTCACCCCTCCCTCTCCTCTACACTGTGTCATTTCCCCGTCCCCGTCCCCTCATCACTTCCTTCTATTTCACTTTGTTTCTCCCTTCCTCTCCCCCTCTTTCTCTCGTCTCTCTCCTCGTCTCTTGACGTCACTATTTTCTTCCTCTCCTTGTTCTCTCGCTCTCTTCCTCCTGTTTATCTTGCTCTCCCTATCTGTCATTCTCTCTTTTTCGGCGTGAGAGGTTTTTCAACTTAAATGAATGTAGGCGATGAAACGTTCCAAAAGCTGCACACTGGTAAATGCTATTTTGCAGAGACAAAACTTTTGTCTTATTTATGCTGTTGCCGAAAGTGATCAATCAGTTTGCAAATTTTACTTGTGTCGGGGAACCCGTATACAAGAGATACTAATACAATCCTGAAGTTTTTTTTCTTCCAATAACAAGTGGGCGACCAGAGGGGATTAAGAGAAGATAGCAGAACTGTTAGATGGGATTAATTTGTAAAATTCGGAGAAAACGAATTAGGGCGTTTGGCAACATAAGATAGGATCAATAATTAAAGGTTCATTTAAAGATTCTTGAAGCCTTTTTACATACATGTATCTATTCCATCATTAAAACGATGTACTGTAGCAAACTAAAGGTAGATGATTGGAGTGGCGTATAAATAGTTAAATACAGATAAAACATAAGTAAAAACAAATTATGAGTAGACTTGTCGATGAACCTCATGCACCTGTATGGAGGAAACTCACTCCATGCTGTTAATCCGAGTTAAGATCCTTACTGGCCTTAATATTATTATTAACCTATTTCAATTATTCTATCTGATCCTTAATCTAGTGATCATGCCACATAATATTATGGGTCAGTTTATAACGAAATACGAACATAATGTGCTTGCGCGTGTGTGTTTGTTTAATTGGTCCCCTTAAAACACAATAGTTCAATAGCCCCTCGATTGTATTATTCTGAATTTGATAGAAATGATAGAACAAATTGAGAGCCAACATAGCATATTCTGTACCAACAAAGATGGTTTTAATTTGTTGGCTGTTTCTTCTGTTATTATCATCATTTTTATTATTATCGTCAGTTTATTTTATACACGAAACGGAGAGATGTTAATGACAAAGTCACAATATACTGACTGAATTGCCACTTTGAGATTTGCATAGATCAAGTCAGTGATCTCCCATGTCATTTTTTAAAATTTGCTTATTGTTTCTTATTTTTCTGCTTTCATAAAAATGAATTCATTAAAACGGTTCGTTTATCCTGTAATAAACAACATACATAGTCAGCTATATCCTGTGTGTGTCCTATGCGAATGAGCCGTTGTTCTCGATTCCATGATAAACAATAACAAAATATGAAAACATAGGAAATTGAATCTCAATTCTCCAACCGCACAGCAGTGAGTCTTCATTTATTCATGTTTCCAAAACAATAACTATAGCTATGTTCGCTCGGGATCGTCGTAGTTTAAACCCTTAAGTTGGCGAACGTCAAAGTTATAAACAACGATCAACTAACAACGTCGAAGGTCCAAGCGGAACCAAAACCAAGAGTATTAAAAGTTACCTACCAACCGTGAAAGCATTCATTTAAACTGCAAGTGGACATAACTTCAAAGTGAATTGCATCTATAAGGCACATAACTTGCAGTTAGGGGTGCTCCTATTTAACTTTAGGGTCGCTTGTGGTTTATAACACCGTGTAAACAAAACGTTTCATAACCACGCGTGTTTCCATGCGGTCCCTTACTACAAGATAACTTTGAAGTTAACACCAAGTCCTAAACTTACAGTTAACAGACAGTCGTGTGAAACTAACTTTAAAGGGTAAACATGCTTTTACGAGGATCACGTACGTTGAATGGAGTGGGCAAATGGAATATCGTGTCTAGCTTGGTAATTGAGAAATGTTGTGGTTGTTTGTGAGTTCAAGGTTCCTTGAAAACAAGTTATAACGGAGCTAATCACCTTGTATCAGATGATCTTTACTTTTTCTATATTCTAGTTATGGCAAAGAAGGTTTTACCTCCCTAATACATCTTAATTTTAAATGTAGAATTGTATATTTCTTCTTTGCGGATTTAAAGAATGGAAACATATCTTTTCCATGCATTACTAAAAATGTAATCCTTTTGAGAAAAACAACCACAACGTTAGACTCTCTGTCTTAGGTAATTTTAAATTTGCATTTATATTAACTAAGACGGATGAAAGCACAGACTTACTGGCTGTAAATGGCAAATTATTAAGTGCAAATGGGAATTCTATATTTGCAATACTCAAATAAGAATGTATATCCATTCAGTGAAAAGTAAACCACAAGTCCATAGTTCACCATGTCAGCTTTGAAAGGTCTTCAGAAAGGTATTCAAGTCCTGTCCATGAAGCGAAGGCTACCTATTTTTCATTAGCAATAAAGGCTTTTTCAGTTATGACGCGGTAAACAACGGCAAACCTTATATGAAAAAGCCACCGCGGTGTTATTTGTGTACGTGTAAATGAACGATGCGCGCAAAAAAAGGTCCTGCGCGTATTCACTGAGTTCTGTGTGATATGATACAGAAATATGAAGCGTATTCATTTTACGGCATCATGAGTATGAAGAAAAAAAAAAACTCCGCGGATTCGCCGCGTCATATTTAAACGAGACCCGAGGACTATTTTTATTAAAAGGATCGTTTAACAATGTTAAATCTGAGATACATGGCCCTACGTGTTATCAGTGTCTGTGATATGGTACAATATTGAAGCCCTAAAAAAATTGCGCTTCAAAATGTTTAAGAAGTGCCTCAAAAAAATAAAAATCTTTGAGTGACCGGTTTTACCATACTCGTATTCCCCAATAGACTCTAGTGATATGAAAACTGTCAGGCGAACGGTCTTCAAAACTTGTAATTCCAATCATAAATATCTTGATAATCAGACAGGCAAACGGCTTGTAAAAGTCATGGGGTACCTGACTGACCTAAAGGTTTATAATTATCATTGCATAATGAGCTAAATCCAGAATTTTGTTTCAGAATCTAAGACAAAGTTACTGGATCCCTTTAAATTTATAGCTCGGGGTAATGACAAGAAAACTTTTTTGTTGCATTAAAACCATATGTGTTATGGATGTTGCAAAGGCCACAATCTATATTCGAAACCAATGATTGAAAAGCTTTGAATGCCAGTAATCAAGATAATGGAACAGCCTGTGATTAATATTTCTCTTGTTTAGGGGAGTTTCACTACTATTTGGAATTTCGGATTAGCTGTGGAGAAGTTTGAATATTTATAGGATATGAATAAGGATTTAGAAAAATTCTTAAGATGTTACGGTCACACCTTGTAGTATTAGGGACTTTTAGATTTGCGTGGACTGATATGTGTGACGTCCATTCAATGCAGTGCATTAAAAGGTCGTCAATCGTAACAATCCACGTTGTCGTTGTGCAAATCTTAAAGTCCCTATTGTCAGGAAAGAAGGTTGTTCACAGCATGCTTTATTTTACTTAGGAGCTGAATTGCATACTTTTGTGCATTCAATTTCAAAGGCCTTAAACAGTCAAACCCGTTCCAATGGCCACCACTCTATCAAGTTCATCTGTCTATAGTGGCCATTTATTTTGTCTCCATTGACAAAGAAATGCGTGTATGTGTTGTAAAACCTGTCTAGGTTATCTGCCTTCAATGAACACTTTCTCTTGTACCCTTGGGTGACCTTTGTAGACAGGTGTAACTGTATATCATTACAGGAAAGTTCTTTCACTTTCCTCCTTGTTCTCCTCCTTTGCACGTCCCTCCTTGTCACATGAGAATTTAGCATTATGTTACCCTGACGAGGGTGAGATTTTTCTTTGGTGTTGGGATTCAGATACACCATGACAGATGTGAAGAGGTGAACCAAAACAGAAGAAGAAGAAGAATACAGACGGAGTGTACAGATACAATCTGCGCATGGGCAGATAACGGTCATTTGTACCAAAAAGGTTAAACCCACAGAGATGAATACTGGATATGCGCTCATGAAAGTTATGTAACATTATTCATTAACGCACTAACGGTACATTCTAAGATACGCTGGTGGAAGTATTCTTTTCAAGAGGGCAAACATAAGCTATTCATGAAGCTCATATAGGACTTTGGCAGTTATTATTCTAATATGCTTAAAGTGGAAATTCCTTGTGTGTAAAAGATCTGTGGATATTTGGGGTCATTTTGTACCATGTGCTATCTGTAAACTCCCTTATAAAGTTCTCTTTGAGCCGAGACCTAAATTCAGTAAGCTTAATTGTCGTTTTGCCACTCCTTCTTCTTCACTACCACTTTTCTCCGACTCTCCCCTATCCCCTCTCCTCATGCGTGGGATAAATGTAACAAGCATGAACAAACAAATACCACATGTCGACATTTTCAATTCTCGACGCAGCTGTTATGCGTGATGCGCAGGAGAGCTAGATTGCTAAGACCGATGCATATTTCATGATTTTACTCCACGCTAATTCCGATCAGCCTCTAAATTTTCCTGTCTTCTTTTTACATTTTGTTTGTTCAAGCACTATAGAGTACTTGAAGAAGGATGGGGGACTGCGATTTTTACCTCCTGACAGAAAAAAAGAAAAATGCTGTCGCTTTTAATAATAGATTAGTAGTATAGTTGACAGTTTAGGACTCGTGTTGTTAGTCAATACTTGTAAGATTGCACATGTAAAGCACAAAATAAAGACATATTCTCAGAAGACTTGGTCCTTCTTCCCGAACAAAAAGTGATTTTTAGGCGAAATACCCTCTCCCTCCCCTTGCCCCCTCCCCTTCCCCCATACCCACTGTAACGTCAAACATTGCGTTTAAGTCTGTCCTAAAGCCGTGTTGAATTTTGTATACGTAAATGCTATATGATCAAACGTTTCCCATTATTGCTTCCACACATTTGATTTCACACGCACACTTTTGATCCCCGTCACTCTCATTCTGTATTTCTCCATCTTTGTCGGTCAGTCTAATTATCTCCCTCTCTCTCTCTTTGTCTATTTCGTCTCTAGTTCATTTTGTCAGGCTTTGGTTTCAGTTTTGATTTGTTTCTTCATATTTGACGCTAATCATAATCAGAACAAATAACGGAAACTATAATCATTGATGAGTTACCAAACAAATAAAAAGAAATTGTATTTGAGCACTTAATGAAGTAGCCAATAACGTATATGGATATTCTGAAGTAGTCAAAATGTAAAACAGCTATACACTATGTTAGATATGGAAGCAAACTTTCTCTTGATAACAATTAATTTGAAGGTTGAGTTATGGGGAGAGATGAAAAATAATTTGTGATCATTATCATTGTTATCATGCAAGTGTGGAATTACATCAGAGAAACATGTTCCCTGAAAAGCGTGGCTCTTCAAATGCCTTCATATTCGAAATATGACAAGTAACAGCTTAAAAATTAAGCCCGATTTGTATATCTTTCTATGTACAATGCTTGTTACATAATACCAAAACCAAATTTCTTACCATTTTGATGACTCTGGAACGTTGCAGAACGCCAATAATGCTACATGGTGAACCTTTTCTGATCGTATTCACACTATTTCTTTTACAATGTAATCGCATGACCAGAATCCAACTTTATCTTAAATTATTAACATGGACGAGAAATGTGTTACTCTATAGAAAAACGTCGGGGCTCCGATGAAACAAAATAGTATAAAAAATAAAGTCTCTCTCGGTCTATTTAAAAACAAAAAACACACAAATATTCCTGCAACCATCAGTCTATCTTATTACATCTTAGCCCCATTTTCTCTTGATGTCATACAACTCATTTCTCCTAGAATATAAAGTGACATAATACATTTAGCGAGAGACAATTGAAAAATAGGAAGCCATTTAACCCAGAATTTACGCAGATGGTTCCCATATATGAAGTGACCTTTTTTGTAAGTGTCCGACTTTTAAAGCTATTGGAAAACTGGGTTCATACAATGATTTGATATTTTTACCCATAGCAGATTTGGGTAAACTTTTAGTGAGTTAAAAAAAAACTTTTATCTTTCGATTAGGAATTCTCTGAATTAAAAATTTCACATGAGCAGTAAGTAAAGAAAATCAATAGAAAGTTTGTCTTTTTCCGTTGAAGTACTTTATGCCGTTCATGAATAGGAGAGATTCAATATACAGTGATCATTGGAGCCTCTAAACTAGCAACGGAGAGTCAAATGTGTAATTTCTATTTTCATGGCAAATTAGCATCTTTTTGTTAATTTTTGTTGTAATTTTCATCCACCTAGTTTCTTTTTTTTATGCCTCCACCACCGAAGGTGGTGCCGGAGGCATCATGTTTTCGGGTTGTCCGTCCGTACGTCCGTACGTCCGTCCCGTTTGACCGTTATCACAATATCTCAAGAACCATTTAAGATTTAAA
>BEXV01000295.1:181921-196028 GCA_003118195.1 Hemicentrotus pulcherrimus | reverse complement strand
TATAATCCCAGCTTAATTAGGGTATTTTTTAAAGATCTTTTTGTCAGACAAAGCTAAATACATGTATGTATAGTAGAGAAGAAAATCGTTGTATTTTTGGTTTCAGGTTTCCCTCCTAAGAGGCAGATTGGGTAGACGTATTATATCTTCTAGACGGAAGCATCGCGGAAATGAGTTCACCTTTATGATTGTATATCACATACATTATTGATGAAGATTTCCATTCTTTTTGTCAATCAATTATTTACGTGGTAGAGGAAGGACCTTACATCGATCCGTACAAGATTGTCGAATCGTGCCATAGTTGGAAATCGTTCACTCCCTCGCTCTCTCTCTCTCTCTAACCCTCTCCGACACACACACACGCTCTCTCTCTCTCTCTCTTTCTCCCTCTCTCTATCACACAACCTCTTTCTAGTGACCTAGTAATACACCAGGTAAACTACATGCCTAAAACGAAAATATATTCAAATTTATCCTATACACACACACTCTCTCTCTCTCTCTTTCACACAACCTCTCTTTAGTGACCTAGTAATACCTCAGGTATATAACTACATGCCTAAAAGAAAAATATATTCAAATTAATATCATATACAGTTTTCGACTACTGGAATCTCTTCTTGAGCTATTTCAAATCTAGACCTAAAATGTATATGAAATTTATTAATTTTTGAATGTCCAAATTATTATTTATTTATAAAAAAATTCTTCAAATTTTACTTTGGATTCTTCCTTTATTTCAATTCCTGTAAGAAGAAAAAAACAGACATTGAGGGAATAACGAATAACGAATAACGAATAACAATTCAGAAATGCATATATAGCTCAATCTATTTTACATGCCTTCATTGTTTTGTTTTTTAATGTTTGATGTAGTGCAGTTCAAATTTGTCTCTTTTCGTTTCCTTTCTTTTAAATCTCTGCATGTTGAGAAGCAACGACTTACCACATGTATGCTTATATATTTAGCGGCAAGTGCGTTCAAATGCCTTGATAAAGTCACGTTTTTGTAAAGACCTCATTTTTTTCTCTTGACAACCGCATAGAAACGAAATAACAATCACTCTAGGTCGGTGATTATCTGTTTTGAAAATGCGCTAGACACACACACCCGTACACCCGCACACGCATATTATATGTGATACACATATATTACTTTAATTACGACTCACTATGTACTTTAGCGGTGTGTACGCTTGTATACTGTATCGAATATATGTAGAAAATATCAAGTGTATTACAATGGATTTGTTTTGCAAATTATCCTATCGTAGTTACATGTTCCACAATGCACACGTTTTCTGCGTGTTGTATTTCTTTGCATTTCATACTTTGCATTGCTTGCCTTGATGTCCATAAATAATCAGTCATGTTTTTTTATTGTCCTTGTTACGGGAACTTAAATTTAAAGATTCGTTTTTAAGATGGATTGAAACGTTATATCATGGTGCTCATGGTCGTGTCTTAAATTTTGGTTGGATATCCGACAAATTTGCAATAGAAAGAGGTGTGAGGCATGGTTGCCCACTTTCTCCACTTTTATTTATAATAATTGCAGAGGTTTTATGGAAAAGAATTAAACAAAACGCCAAAATAGAGGGAATCCAAGTCCCAGACTTCAATGAAGATCAAGCTGATTTTAAAGATATACGTATCGTTCAATACGCAGACGATACGACGATTATTACTAGATCTGTTAAATTTGTTAAAGAAATAATGAAAGAAGTAGAACTGTTTGGAGCACATGCGGGACCAAAAAATAACTGGACCAAATCAAATCTTATGAAACTTAATATAAATGACGATGAAAATGAAAATTTACATTTCACCGAAGACCCTATAAAATTTCTTGGTATTTATGTAGGTAAAAATTATATTGACGTTCAAAATTTAAACTGGGAAAGTAAAGTAGAGAAAATAAAGAATACCTTGGATTTATGGAAAATGAGAAAACTTACATTTGTACGGAAAAGTTGTTGTGATTACAAATTTAGTTATGTCTCAGCTAGTATATACTGCCACGGCAGTTCCGATCCCTTCTAAAATAATTAAACGTATAAATAAACTGGCTTACACATTTTTATGGAATTCTAAAACAGAAAAGGTGAAACGAAACATCTGTCACAATCCTGAAGTAGAAGGGGGGTTGGGAATGATCGACTTAAAGTCAAAATGCCGGTCACTTCGTCTTTCATGGATTCATAAATATTTAAGAGATGAACAAAGTGCTTGGAATTTTTTTGTTTAAATATTGGATCAAGAAAATTGGGGATTTTCCACTTTGTTTGCATTTTATTGGCAAAATGAGCGATATGTATCGTATTCGTAGAAAAAAAAACAGCTGCCTAACTTTTATGTTGACATGTTTTGTTCTTGGGCTGAATTAAAATATATTGATATGTTTAAAGTAACAGATATTGAAAATCAAATGATTTGGTATAATAGCAATATTAAAGCTATGAATGAGTTATTGTATTTTCCAAACTGGATGAGAAACAATATTCTTAAAGTGAAACAAGTCTTAGTAAACGGTATCTGGAAAGAAGTTGATTCTATTTGTATTAATTTTCAAGAAAATGTATTACTTTTTCTTACCTGTTTTTCTTACCTTATCTATGTTACTTTTGTATTTTTGCTTTTTCTTCTAATTTAATTCAACGGGTTATAGTCTTCTCTTAATCAGAACACTGTGAGCTTAGAAACATCAGTATTATGCGCCTAATAAATGTTATGTATTATTATTATTATTATTACTTTCCGCCTTCAAATTGGCAATGTTAAAAAGTGCATTCCCAAATTTTTGGCTGCAGAAGTTACGTAATAGGTTACAATATGTAAATAGTCCACCGTCTGCAGTGGAATCCAGTACAATAGAAATAGTAACAGGCGATTGATGTAGCGGTCATGAAAGCCAAACACTATTATAATTTGATGATAGAAAAAAATAGACAGGATCTGCCGTGCATTTATTTTTGAAACGCTTATTTTGATTTACCCAATGAGTTTAACTGGAAAACGTTGCTCCATTATAAATTTTACTTTATAAATGACAACAGAATTAAGCAGTTTAATTTTAAATATCTTCATAGAATATTGCCCAGTAAAAACAATTTATGTAAATGGAAGATTAAAAATAATAATCTATGTGATATATGTGAGATTCCAGACACAACTAACCACCTTCTACTGGCTTGCAAGAAGGTTTCGCTTTTTTAGAAGATTGTATCCAAATTAATTGATACTTTGTTTAATTTTAAAATCCTTTTGAACGAAGAAATAGGTCATGAAAATAGAGAGAAGAGAAATGAATCTTGTCAATCTTATTTTAAACTTCGCTCAGTTTATTATTTATAGACACTATATTAGAGAATGTTTTGGAAGTGAAAAGCACAGGAAACATGCTGTATATTTGATAAAAGAATTAAAGGTGGAAATTCGCACCTATCTCAATATGAAATGTAATCAAAAGAAATTCGATACAAACGAAGTTACAAAATGTACAAAAATGTTTTCATTATTTTAGTTAATGATTATGTTACATTACTTTCATGTTCTGTACTATGTATGATATTGCATGAATTTTGTATTTAAACACTGTTGTAAATATCTGCTATTTTATGATATGAACAAATAAAGTCCCTCGGAAGAGGATAAATAGAAAAAAAATATTATCAGTCCGAGAATCAATCGTCTTTTGATTCTGTATGCCCTATATTTATCCGAAATCTTACAAATTACAAACGTAATTATACACAATTGTAAAAAAAAAAGTATACTTACAAGGCATTCAAAGGATAAAAAGAGTGTGTGAGCGAGAGAGAGAGAGAGAAAGAGAGAGAAACCAAATATCGAATACGAAAAAGGGAAAAGAGCCCAGAAAAATATATTTAAAGAAGAAAACAACAATGACAAAAACACCAACTATAATAGCGTGAATTTCGATTGGGCGGACAATCAATTACGTCCAACTGTTTTATTTGATCTAACAGAGATATGAGAAGTAAAATGAAAAATATTTACTAAATTTATTCACATTGGTTGATTGGTTTGTTAATTTTACCTGGCTGCAGTAAAAGCTTGTATATGCTTATAAAAGGAATACAATAAGTCGTATATCAGGAAAATCATCTAGAATTATACAAAAGGGCAAGTACCTCCAAACCATGGCTACCCATTTTATTCGCCTTTATTTTATACATGCGTCTCATATATGTATGCTAGAGATGAATCAATGTCAATCTAGGCATGCCGCCGAGGTGGAAAATATGTCATTTTTTATTAATCCATATTCGAAATTCCCATTCGACCCACCAGACCCTGCACATCGTACGACATGTTTTTATAGCCTACAGGTGTGTATTGATGGCCTATAAAAACTTGTCAGTCATTACGATATGAAAAAACAGCGCAAAACCACCCCACTTTCCGTATCAGAAATATCTCCATCGGCGCTCTTCATTTCCTTAAAATGTGGTGGACTTTGAAATCTAAAGTGCAAAAACACCTAGGGCTACTACGATGCACAGTGGCGTAGCGATGGGGGGTACGGGGGAACCGGGAACGTCCCCCAGGAAAAAGAAGAATAAAACAAAAGAGATGGTGACAAAGTAATAAAGTGAAAGCAATGAGGGAAAGATAATGTGAAAATAAGATCATAAACTTCTCTCACAATTATATTATCAGTTTCCTTGTTGATTCACATTTCGTCCAACTCGTAACCCCCCCCCCCTCCACGAAGGCAGTGCCCCCCTGACGTTTGGCACAGGCTACGCCACTGATGGATCAGAAATACAGGATGATAGCACTCTCCTTTATCATCGCCTGAGGGAACGTCATCTTTGAATTTGTCATAGACTTCTCTAACCAAAAGTGAAAGTGGGGAGAGAGAACAGATAAGAGAAGGTGCTTATATATTAATTGATAGGTCAAATTTGCTTGTTAGGAGGTTCGGTATTTTTGAATTGGAGTTATGGTAAGCAAGGCATGATGAAGAAATGACATGTAGGTGTTTCTACTGTCCGTCCTGGATAGACGATAAGAGCTCATGCATGGTCACACATACATGTATGTTTTCATAGGACATGAAAAACACTTTGTTTCTCTCTCTGTAAATCCTTCTCCATACAAGGCGCCATCTTGATGACGTCATCTTGAAGGCGCCATCTTGACTGATGCACCGTGTTAGAGTGATATTTTTCAAAAAAATATATGAAATACAAAAAATTAAACAACTTACTAAACAACGGGAGTATGGAGTATTCACTTTCACATCGTTTATCACCGCATAAAATCATGACAATAACATACAAGGCGCCATCTTAATGACGTCATCTTGATGGCGCCATCTTGACTGACGCACCGTGTTAGAGTGATATTCTTCAAAAAAATAAATGAAATACAAAACAATTAAACAACTTACTAAACAACGGGAGTATGGAGTATTCACTTTCACATCGTTTATCAGCGCATATAATCATGACAATAACACAATACGCGTAGAAATGAAACCAACTGTTAAACAACCGTTCGTTTTGTGTAAGTACATAATCCATGCATGCATATTGCTGCGCCTATAAAACGTATTTAATTTCCATTAAAAAAGGTCATTTCCTAGTGCGTTAAAGTGTATCCTGTAAATGTATACTGTAAAATGCGCCGGTTCGTTATATTCCATGTTATTATAGACATTGATATGTACATATCGTGACACAGAAAGATGTAATATATACTTTGAAAGTATCTCAATGACCTTGTAACTGAAAAAAACAACATCTTTTAAAAATCTACTACATCCTAGAATTCGTATCCTAGGCAAGCATGACTTTCAACCTCTCTCAAAGATGTCTATATGTAATGGTGTGCAAACGGGGGTCGCATGGGAGTCGCATGTGGAACTTGCCTTCAAGGGAAAAATAAAATAAAAACAAATCAAAAGCGAGAAAACACAAAAGTAGAAAGGGAGAAAGGTAAAATGACGAGAAAAATACGCATGGACCCCTTGCTCACCCCCTCTCCCTGAGCAGTAGCCTTGAATGATACACATGTTATTTCCTAAGAAAGACGAGTACCCTCAACCTTTCTTGAGCTCTGGTTACGCCGCTGTCTGTATTCAATATTATTCAAGAATTCTTTTTTTAAAATGCTTATATCAGAGCAAATATAAAATGGGAAGTAGAATGACGAACGATAAAGGGCAACAAAGAATGAACAAAGAACAAACCTTGAGGTATAGATCAGTTTAAATGCATGCATGTCAAAACCGTGTCTTTATGTAAAATAAAATGTCACCTGACGCCAATTCTGAGATGACCTTTACGTTCCCTTAACATGGCCAAATTACCGAGATGAAATGTAACTCAATTATCACCATACCACCTAAAGCAATGGGAATATATTGCCCAATCGATGCGAGTACCCAGTTGGCATTGCAAATACAATCTAATTTAAAATTTATCTCATAGCTGTATTTCGTGCAGTAAACAGCCTCCCGCAAACCAGAAGAGGGGAAAGATATTTATTCAATTTTTGGGGATACCGACTATTGTAAATTTCATCATTTTGACGGGTGCATCTGCTAACGGCTGTTGCAATTATCAATCATTAATTTTGCCATTTGATTGCCATATGGCTGTAGAGTACGGGAGAGTGATGCTCAATTAACTAGTCCTTTGACATATTTAACCAACTCGGCACTGAAAAAAGAAAGGGTGAAAATGTAGATTGCGGCTATATTACAATTTTCATTGGTGTCTTGTTTCTTTTAATCAAGACTCCCTTTTCTACATTCAATGGTTTATTAATTTTACCCGACACATCGTAAATGTGCATTTATCTTATTCGTCTAGAACTCTTGTAATTTAAAAACAAATTTTTTAGACAATATTAGATATTCAAAGTTCTGTCGGAGAGCAAACTTGTCCATTAAAGTGGGCTCATACGCTCCACATTATATCTTAATATAAACTTACTAAAAATGAATTTTAAAATGCTCTTTTGCTTATGTTCTATTAGTTTATTTTGATCTCATTGTGAGCTTGCCCCTCTGCATTCCGTACCTTCTTTCTATTTCCCCCTTTAATTTTTGTTTTGCTTTCTTTCTTTTTTCTTCTTCATCATTATTATCATCATCGTCGTCGTCTTTTTCGTCGTCGTCATGGTCATCATCATCATCATCATCTTCCTTTACCCCATTCTCTTGTGATGACATCATGCGTTCAATCACTGTGCCCAAAATTTATATTCATTTTGATAGCCGATGAAAAAGTATTTTTCCTGTCAATTATAACTTATATAACGGCTATAGCATATCCTTATCTAAATCTTAAATATCCCATTCCAATGTTTTATATATATATATATATATATATTCGTATACCTCATATGAAGATTCTAGGCCTCTGATTGATTGAAAGTTCGGGCATAAAATACGCCACTGACTGCTTGGCAGTACAGTGTGAGTCAAAAAAAACTTTACACCTAGAAAAATGCTAATAATTTTAAGAATCTTTTATGAAAAGTAAATTATTATACACCATTTGAAAGAGTGTTTCATCCCAAATCGTTTGGTACCATTTTGGGTGGTGTGTGATCACGCCTGGATAAATAGGAGGCATTGTTTGCGAGAGTGCAAAAATCGACTTGCGCCAAATAATGATGTTTGAATAAAACAATTGGGATTTCGGTATTAATTCGGTCTTTGCAGATCCAAATAACATCCCTACCAAAATTATTCATGTCACACATATCAAAACACACACAGAGTCACACTCAATAACTCACACAAACACACGCACACACTCGCACATACACACACACACATACATACACCCACACACACACGCACACACACACACACATAGCAAATTTAGATGCAGACTGACTGAGTCCTTTGAGAGAACAATTCATTATCATGTTAATGCACCAAACTTTCATTTAATGGCATTTTGATTGAATTTTAATTCCATTTTGATATAAATTGGGAAATTAGCAAATTTACAGTAATGTTCATTACGTAATGATGTCTTGGTTCCAAAAAGGTCACCACAACACATATGAAGTTATAAACCGTCTGTTTGTGTGTGTGCGCGTGTGTGTTGGTGGATGTGTTAGTGTGTGTGTTTCATATGTGCGTGTGCGTGTGTGTTTGTGTGTGTGTGACTTTGCTACTGAAAAAAGCATCTGCAATGCATCTCATTTCATACATTCAATTCATTCTCTCCATTTAATACTTTGGCGCAATTCGATTTGTGCACTCTCGCAAACAATACCTCCTGTTCATCCAAGCGTGAACACATACCACCCTAAAATGGTATCAAACGATTCAGGATAAACTACTCTTTCACATGATGTATAATACTTTATTGTTCATAAATTATTGTTTAAATTATTAGTAATTTCCTAGGTGTAAAGTTTTTTTTGACTCACACTGTATAGTATTAATGACTGCTTTGAGAGGTTTTATACCCTCAAGGGGAGGTTAACAATCGAGGCAATAGGTCGATTGTAACCTTCCCGAGAGCGTATAAAAACAACTATTGTCTCGAAAATTAAAGCAGTCGTTAATACTTTTATACACCGAAAAAGGGTCATATAATACATGTGCGACTTACTAATCATGGTAATCAAGTTTGGTGCGCATAATGCTCCTGGGACGGACACATTTCCTTCGACCCCTCAAAATTATAAAATTTGACAGCCATTTATTTTGTTTAAATATTTTATTCTAAGAATTGACACAGGGTCCGAGAGGGCCTGCTTATATTTATCGAGAAAGAGTTTCATACTCACATTGAGGATAAGTTTTAACTATGCCCCTCAAAGCAGTCATTATTTGTTTACATTATCACCTAAATGTTTAGGTGTCATGTTACGCGGGGGTTTCGAATAAACGCCTTTTACCTCATCTCGATCAAAATAAGACAAAACATGACCACACTATTTCATTACTATCGATGACCTTTAAAACGGGAGCAAATATCCGGCGGTGAAATTTATGAATTTAATGAAGTATGTCAGGAGATTAGATAGAGAGTATACAATTTCACAGCAGCTTAAACTAGAATTATTCTTAAGGCGCCTCTCGCTGTGAATACATGTTGTTCCAAGCGTGCTGATTGAATATTTGGTATGTACACAGATGAGTAAACACGACACCCTCCACCCTCTATTGTATGTTGATAGTCTTATTGGACCTAATATATGTTATTGCTGGTGTTAGTTTTTGTTTTTGTTAATTTGACCACCATAATCTGGGCATAGCGTGTGAAGCCTATGTCACAAGTATGATGCTGTTTTTAAAATCTATTGATGTGTTTAATAAAGGAAAATAGACAAAGAGTCAGGGAAGAACAATATTTCCTAATTCATATTTCTTTATTTATGTATCAAATTCTAAGGTTTCATTATGTAAATCGTTTCTACAAGTATTGTGTATATATGTTTATATCTTAAATTTGCTTTTGGAATCCAACGTTTTGGTTGCAATAAAGGAACTATAAGAATGATTATAAAATTGCTTCAACTTTAATTGATAAAAATGCCACATCCGGGATATTCACCTGTCGCAGTAGGTCTATCTTATACAATATACGTAAAAGTATATATACAATATACGTAAAAGTATATTGCTGTTCATCGGATTCCTCAATCAGTAATGTATTGCACTCTCTCTCTCTCTCTCTCTCTATAATGAACTCAATCGCAAAAACCTAGGGAAAGTTCATTCAAGGGCAACTTCAATACCCTAATGTATATCCAACAGAAATCACGTTCAGATTACGTAATCCGTCAATGTAAAGTTCGCACCTTTCAGTCAGTCCATGTACAACGCTACTGAAGTATTGTGTTAATTTTCCGAAAGTCTTTGTGATCGTGTTAATCATTTGTAAAAATTATAAGGCTTAGCAGGCATATATTAAACGTGCCTTTTTTTTTTCTCTCTCTGTGTTTTCTATTTTCATGCATTTGCTCTCTGATCTTCACCTTTCCAATGTGCTTCGCTTTATATAGGTAAGTGATTGATCTATTTCTTAGATGTTCATGATTATAAGTCTGTGTGTTTACAGCCGTTTATCAATCTGATATAATTAGTTACGCCTGGGGAACAACCTTTAACGTCACCACCCGAAATAGGAATCAGTTTCGAACCTGGGTCGCCTGAGCCAGTTTGTAGCGAAGAGGGCTGACCAAATGAACGTACCGCTAGGCCAACTAACATTTCCCTCATGATTATAAGTGCCCAGTTAACATGTATTAGTTTGAATATTTGTATGAATTACATTTTTGCAGATTTATGTTTTGCTTTTCAACGTTAAAATGCTTAGTACCTGGTATTACAAAACATGATTAACACTAAAACAGAGCGGTAACATTCTACCTAATAGTTGGTAAAAAAAAAACAAAGAGGAAACATTCATGTTGCCTGGGAGACAAAGCGTATACAATATTGGATAAGATAGGGCCTAAATCGCAATAATGTAACATTTAACAAGCAGGCTCTTTCCTTTTTACCCCAAATCGGGTAATTCTTACTGTACATTAGACAATTACAAACATGCATAACAGTATTTTACCCAATATTGGATGAATGGCACCAAAGTATTTTTAAAGTAAATTTTTGGAGGCAATGTGTCCCAAGAATTTCAAATTTAATGAATTATAATCCACACAAAATTTGGTTCTGAATTGAGCTTTTGATAAACCACGACACGTACTCTCTTATCAAAATATAAACTCGTGGGAACCACCACTAAAAAAATCACCACTAATATAACCATGTAATAGTTGAATGTAATGAAAACGAGTTGTGCAAATACCCGGCCGTGTAAAATCAACATTTTTCTTTTTTTAAGTGCACCGAACATGATACCCTTTTCTGAAGTTGTCCACACTTGATTTATATTCATGTGTTTTTATTGGTACATAATACATAATGGGCTATATAATTTATGCAAGGGACCGATCGCTGTTCAAATTTCCAATAAGTACAGTCTCCCACACATGTTGAATAGTTGAATACAGTTGTAAATGAAAGAGGTGCTAGTATAACTAACGAGTATGGTCATTTTGAATATTTTTAGTTGTGATATATGATGTGTAAACTTATGACGGGTGACGCCCTTTCGAGGCCACACCGTCTTATAATCTACTTTGAAATTCAAGATAAAGTAGTAATTATCAACTTTTTAAAAAAACACAAATTCTTCGTTTAAAATCTGCGCATATGTTTTTTTTGACGGCTTCTTTTATGGGCGTGTGGTCTACCTCAATGTTAATAGCGTTACATGTTGGAATAAAAAATGAACCTGACTATCGTTTTTTCCGAAATAGATATCTACATAGAATCAATCGAAACATACGAGATAAACATTGACCTGAAATACCATCCAAGCGATTTCCACTTTTTTAATCAATTAACCATCCCCTATAAATGTGGTATGTAAACCACTATACGTGTTATCGACCCACTTGTTGATATATCTGGTCCCACACACAGGAAATGGCGTTTCCTGTATCTGACCTGGAACAGGAACTGTGGTTTCTCGAAGCTACTTGAATTTCACTCTTGAATATCGAGTTGTATGTCGTCAGAGCGGGCTTTTATTTGAGATTGGAATGTATGTAGTTCATTATCTAGAGCGTAAGTGAATCGGTTTGCTCCCAATACTGCCTGTAGTCCCACATGATATATCTTAAAGTTGGTCGCAAGACGACGGCTACAACCTTTTGATACATTTGAAAACCGCATCAGGGAAAATGACCTTTTTACAGAGGGAAAGAAGGAATTTTATCAAGACGTCAAAATTTAACATACACAGCCCTTTGATATTTTGCGTCTAAGACGTTGCCTCTAAAAAGTTTTATTTTTTGCAAACATGTTTTAGATAATACATTATTTTTCAAATGTTCTTCGTTGATCTCTAAAAGATTTATTTTAATCAGCGTCCAACATGACATTATTTCAACTTGAAATAAAAGCTTTGCTCTTAAGGTAAATTTTTTGTTGTGTAATGTAAATATTGGCAAATCACAGTAATATCATCATTGTGCTTTACATTGTTTTGTCGAAATGACACCGAAGGTTGATAGAGAGTTGTCGTAAATAACACTAATACATGTATGTTCTTTCTTTTCTGTGAGTGCGCTTGCTTTATAGAAAATAGTGCGCTTGCTTTATGGATATAATAATTTAGTACAGACATTGTTACATAGCTTTATCCGGATTAGGTGCAATGTTTCCTAACAGGTCTATGCCATATTTCACTTGTCCACGGGAGATACATTTTCAGCGTTATCGTGTGGATATCCTTTGATAGAGGTACAATATTCACAATTTTGATATCATTACCGAATTAGTCGAATTTGTCTTAAAATTTTATATCAAAATATGTTGTGGAAAAAATGCTCTGTTTTATTACAATGCATAAAATTGAAATTTAATTTGATTTCTCTTTATAAATGTATGCAGTGGTAAAAACAATTCAACTTATAGGAATACGTCGTACATAAGAAAGTGGAAGGGCATTGCAAAAAGAATATGATGTTGCAAGGGGTTAGTATTAACCTTATTTGTACGAACCAAGTTATTCTTCACTACCTTTTTTAACTGTAAACTTGTCATCATCTATTTCAAAAGGTTAAAGAGGACCTTACAAATGGTTTATACTATTTTATTTAGCGTTTACTTCAACAGCAACGCTGGTTGTATTTTTCCGATGACATCTGTCATATTGGACTTTATCGTAGAACACACTTTATGCGGTGACATAAGACGGGCAATGCATGCCATTAAGCACGCCATAGCGGTAGATCAAAGGATATGGCTTTTGATCACAATTATGATGTATGGTATCTGCGAAACATCTGCGACAACGCTTTTCCGATGAATGACGAAATATGATGAGGGGAAAATATTATGTTATATGCAGGGTATTTCAAGAGAGAACTGAAAGGGGCTTTAGCACATGGAAAGAAGGGGGATAGCCTATCTGAAATTTATCTGGATATGTGTTCTATCTCCATGGCACATTATCGGGAAACATGTGCTTGAGAAATATATGCATACATACAAAAAAAAAGGAATATAGAAAGTAATTCAACCGAAAAAGTCATAGTATTGCCTATTTGTTGAGGTATCATTATATGAAGGTGCTTAGAGTATTTTGTATGGCCGATTTGAAAATACTAGCTCTGTGATGCGTCATTACAAAATATGTAGCAATCGACGCTATAATTTACCATGTCGCACGTCATACATATTTTCATTTGAAATAGGACTGCCTTAACGTTAAGCATGTCCTATAACACATTTTAATTTTGTTGGCTTGTGTTGGCTTAATCAGTAATGCTTACAGATAGGCAGACCACATGGTTCAGACCTAATGATATGAAATGTAAAACCTTAGATTGCTCAATAATAATACTTCCTGATTGATCATTCATATTGTGAGGTTGAAAGTACATCATCATAAATGTAGCCAGAGGAAATAACCACTTTACGTCAATATGTCCAGAAATAATGGTTATGAAAATATTTTGATAATGACAGAACCACTTACGTTTCTATTGGTGCTAGTGGTATTAACAAATTGACGTTGAAGTTGAAGGCTATTCATTCCACATTTAGCCTACATTTCAAAAAAAAAATCCAGAATGATACAAGACATGACGGGTAGATAATTTTAAATGAAGTACATGTATAATGTAGATAAATAGAAACGGTATACTTCGAGATAAATGAAGCAAAATGTGAGAAGCCTAAGTAAAGAGCAAAGCTTGTTCAAGTTTAGGCTTCTGTGAAGAGTAGTACAATAAAGCTTAAGGTAGCAGGCGAAACGGTATAGTACACATATAAGAAATGCATAAGAAGAACAAACCCTTGAGTAAGGAAAGAAAAGAAGATGAAGGACAAGAGGGAGAAGAAAAACAGTGAAGAGAAAGAGTAGGAAGAAGAAGGAGAGTATTAGAAGTAGTAAAAGTAGTATTAGTAGTAGTAACAGTTGTGGTAGTAGTAGTAGTAGTAGTAGAAGTAGTGGTAGTAGTAGTAGTAGTAGTAGAAGTAGTAGTAGTAGTAGTAGTAGTAGTAATAGTAGTGGTAGTAATGATA
>BEXV01000295.1:165495-181302 GCA_003118195.1 Hemicentrotus pulcherrimus | reverse complement strand
GGTTGGGGGTGTTTATTACAAGTTTTATTTCGTAATTTTAAGTCAGACAATGGTGCGCTTAGAAACACCTGTATTAAGCGCCTAATAAATGTTATCTATTATTATTATACATTGGTGTATCCGAGATGTTCGAAGAAACCTGTTCACGAGTAGCTATATTGACAGCTTTATAAATTCTCGTCCTATTCCAAATTGGCTTATAACTTTCAGCTAGCTTTGTATTAATTACGTTAGTTATATTTTGCATGGCATGGTTCAATATCATGTAAATAACTATGATAATTAAACTAACCATTGTAGATGATACAATTGTCAGTAAATCATATTTTGAATACTGTATCTCCATATGGAAGGATTTAACACAGTACAAATATCAGTAATATTTAAACCAGGCATTCTGATTTTGTTTCTTCTTCAGCTAAAGCGATGTTTACGATGTCGTAATCGACTCTAAATGATAAAAACATCTATCGCTTGAAGCTGTAAAGCATTTAACCACGCAGAACTGAAATTTCAGCTTATTCAATTCAATACAAAAATCATATACCCATTAGGGCAATTACGTGCAATATGTCCTATACGACAATACAGTGCGTATCAAAAATATGTACCCAACTTTGGTAGCTTCTGATTAAAAAATTATAACCTGAGGGACCTCGAATTGTAGTTGATTCTAAAGAGGAACTAATACCCTGTACAATGATACAATTTTGTGCAATTGTGCTGCCAAGAATGATTGAACAGTAGGCTTTTCAAAAGCCATTTATTGAATGTTATGTCATTCCAAAACAATTGCTCATTTATTTACATTGACTATTTGGCAATTTCTAACACAAAAGGTGTTAATATCAACTCAAACTCAAGGATATGCTTATTAGAAGCAAAATTTATGATGTCCTTTTCGTTATGATGATAACAATCTTGACTTCATTCGCATGCCTTGTTCACGGTTGCCTTCTCATTGAGTGATACAAAATGGATAAAATTTATTCGGGATGTTAGCTTTTTTTCAAGAAAGTCTGCTGTCAATTTAGTTGATATTCATCATCATATGATTTCTTTCTAATATTACCCTTTCAATCGCTATTCGAGATAAACACGGCGTGTGAAGTCGCGCAGTGGACAAGTGAGAAGAGAGACCTTAGATATTATCAGACAAGAAGATAGTAGGCTGTCTAAAGTGATTAAGGGTTGCCTTGGTAGAAACAAGGTTCTGTGAAAGCCTCGATACATTGTACCATTAAAAACAATGAAGCTCTGAATCACGAGGCATATGGCCTGACCCACATTGGTTTATTCAGTCCAAACTTGAAATATGGCGAGTTACTCTTCATCATGAAAGCAATCCTTAAGTCATCTTGGTTATGACCTGTCAATCTGAAGCTACAAAAGTTGGGTACACTTTTGTTTGATACGCACTGTATATGACATTTTATCAAATTATTTAATCAATAAATGAAAAATATAATGATATGACTATGATAGTATTGAAACCAGAAAGCACCATTTTTCAATAGTCACATCAATCGATTCTTCATTTTCGAATGAAAAAAATAATTTGTCGTCAACCCTAATATCAATGTTAGTTTGTATAAAAGTAGGAAAATGAGAGGAACAGGTTAATGAAAGTTTGAGAAAAATCTGATTAAGATTAGAAAGTTATGAATTGTTGAAGTTGTGATCAATCAAACATAAATTGGCAACTTTGTGACTTATCTATGCGAAGTCTCCTCCCTTTTCCTCTCAAAACAAAAATGAGCATCGTCATTTTTGCCCTAAAGGAAATTTCCAATCATAAATGCACATTGAATGTGATTATAGACAATATGTTTTATACAACACATTTTGAAACAAATATATTTGGTCATTACAACTAAGAAAAATGAAACTTTATGACATGGTCTGAAAAAGGTAAATTAAAAAGGACCTCGCATGATATGTATTATAAACAGTGTTGCAAATTTGTGGTTCACCGATGGCAGCGTTAATTAATTTAACCAATTATCTATTTTTAATCAAATGTTGCTCAAATTTTTACCAGGAATTCCCTTTTAAGCACGATGCCTGTGTTATAACACGCACCTCAACCAATGCTTGCGTGGCGCCGTGTACAGGTCACGTGATGCTTACGGATGAATCCTTCATGGAAACAGCTTCTGTACGGGGTATAATGTATATTAAAAATGGAGAGTGTGGTCGGAGGCCGAGCCTGATCAAATATTTACCTACAGCGTAGACTGTTTACCGAATTGACGGTGCGTACGATTTACTAGCGATTACATAGATGCTGTATTAACCAGATTGCTTTCTGCAGAAAAAAGGCGTCTTCACCGACTGCCCAATTGATATACACGTTGCTCTATTGAACGGTTTAAGGGATATAACCTTCAAATAAGGGTTAATTGTGGAAAGTAATTCAATCGAATACTTGGAGAGGTAAATAATGGCGTCGTACAAGCACAGTATACAAAAGAGAAAATAGTGAACTTATATTGAAATATACATGTATATTGTTATAGTATTTAATTTATTATAGATTAAATGTTTGAATATTGTAATTTATGACAAAGTTATTTAGTAAAAATGATTTGTAGCTACATGTATGACAATTTTACATTTTAATTTTAAGTCTAAAGGCTGACAAATAACATGACTCGACAACGTTGACTTGAACTTTAACAGAAATGTAGTTGGAATATTCAACGGCATTAATGGTGTATAATCCTGTGCGGTATTACTACAACAATCTTCTCAAAACTGTTGCTCTCTATTAAGATAAGTATCAATTCCCTGACAATGCACTGCCAAATATAGAATATTCCTTCCTTGAATTCAGTATTCATCATTGCATAAAACACAACTTTCCTTTATAAGGACTTATACATGTTCATCTCCATGAACATATTCATCTTATACAGTAAACTTTGATAAATGTGCTTCATTGAACATTCTGCGCTGCACTATTACAAAGTAAAGTCAGACATGCACACGTAGGCGTTTTATTCAAAGTGAATGGTAAAGCTATTCAAGCATAAGCCTTCGGGCATTTGGATGTCCTCGACGAGTAGGAATATCCACGCGTGACTTCTCGTCTGCCATGGGAACACGCCTCCGCAGTCAAAATTATCAATACATTGATCCACACTAAGTTACTTGTCTGTGTATCAAAAGCCCGAGTTATGTTCTTGAATTGGGGAGAAGGGGGGGGGGCTATTCCCCCTTCTTTTTTTGCGCGCAGCTTTATCACGATGGTATAGTGAAGTATAGTGACATGAAAATATATGTTTTCTCGTCCGTTCTCCCTTTACGGTCCACCTTTGTTTATTCTGGTTTTCCCTTTTCAAAATTTCTGTTCTTTTCGCCCCACCCATAAATCCGATATTGGTAAAACTAACACCAAACCTTGGTTTGCTATGTTGGGATTGCAAGTGTAAATGTTTGTCCTTGGTGTGTCTCAGCAAAAGTATACAGCAAATCAAGTCTTACAATGTAGCTACATATTCACCTTCCGTGCATAATTAGTGGACAGTATTACAAGCAATGCGTATAATGTATACATTTATATATAACATGAATCCTCTATTTTACAGCTTTTACAAGATTCATATATATTTGTGATTGGTCCCCAGCTCGTCATGTGATGAAAGTTGCAAGGTTCCCAATCAGCACATTTCGCTCCCGGTCATTATTCGATGTTATATTGATTGTCTGCATTGTCTAGCCTCAAGCAGTTGACGCGCTAGGCTGGATGGCTCGAGAAAAATGTAAGGCATGAGATCCCAAAATATCCTTGATTTTATATAAAGGCAAAGAGTAATCAAGAGTATCTGATATAACAGATAAGACTATTGATTGCTAAGGGTGTGTTATAACACACTTTATAGCACACCAGTTATATTTTTCCTTGCGATCATTTTTCCACTTTGGGAAAATACGGCTTCTTTTTGCGGTCTAAAGAATGTTATGTTACACACCCTACCAGTTAATATTTGTTTAATGTTTGACTTTCTGTTTATTATTTCATCTAACGTTCGTACCGAACCCTCCTGTGCGATTTACATGCGATCACTTTAATGTGTATACAAGCAATATGACAGGTTTTCTCGCCCTTTAAGAGATGAGTCACACTTCAATTTGTCCGACTTTCTCGCTGTATGATATAATAATAAGATAATAATAGTGGGTTCTTGTATAGCGCTCATGTCAGTCAGATTTGACCCTCCTGGCGCTCTGTCATACCCTTATCTGGATTTAAAGAATTTCCTTTAAATATTATAAAACATAACAAGTATTTTTGGTATAGCAATTTCTTTCTTTTGTGTAGAAAGTAACAGATATAGATATAGATAAAGTAAATGTAGTCAATTATATTGGATTTCTAACATTCAAATCAAACTCATGTGGCTTCTGTGAGGATTTGAGAGGTCATAACCAGAACCAAAAAGAGTCTTTGTACCTTGGAATTCTTCTTCTGAAACTAGAATTGAAAGATTTTTAGGAAACAAAATTAATTACAACAGAAGGCCCTTGTTTTATTGATACAATGACATTTCTAGAATTGCAAGATGTCAATAAGGGAATAGATTTACGCTATTCAAGCTTTTGTGAAATCTCTTTTGATTTCTGACTTTTTTTTTGGGGGGGGTGGGGGCGGGGTGTAAGCTACTACATGAGATCGCTTAAAACCCACTTTACAGCTCTCAGTGGGGTTTTGCGACTGATTTTCCCATTTTTTATAACCTCATAACATTTGTAGCTCTTCCATAATGCATCAGAAATTAATATCAAAAGAGAATTAATCATTAAATTGAGCGTCATCCACTTTTAGGATATCGCATTACCTTGCCTATAATGCGTACACGATCCGACCTATCATGTCTATACTGAGCGGTCAGTTAGCACGGACTCTGAAAGGTCCCTGAAGCGTGGTTCGCGCTCTCAATCAGCTGTGACGTAGGGACAGTGTTTCTCTCCTCTCTTCCATCACGCTTGCTTCTAGCTCCACCGCCCAGAACTCGATTAATATCCCTGAAAGCCTTCTCAAACCCATCGCTAAAAGCCTAAAGGCAAGATAATACCGTAGAGATTTCATCCTCCACGACGACAATGAAAAGATACCAACATGATAATCACTTTGCCCTCCCAAACAGTGGCGTAGCTAAAGGAGGTATGCAGACTCGTGCCCCTTCCCCAGAATGGCGAAAAAGAAGAAGAAAAGAGGGAGAGAGATAGGTAGAAAAAAAGGAAAAGGGAGAGGGAAAGGGCAAGATGAAGATAACATGAAACGATTCCTCCGGATCCCTCCCCTTACTCTCGATTGCCTTGTTCCCTCGCATACCCAGTGCCCTCGTAATCGCCCCTATATGGCTTGACTCCTTACTACCACCCCTTTCTCCATCCCTTTCACTCCTCCCATCTCCTCATCTATATCGCCCATCCCTTCTTTTCTTTCGTCTGGCATCTTCCTCCACCATTGAGTGTCAGTATTAACAATCTCAGAATGTGACGCTTTCAAGGTTGAAGAAAAAATTAATAAGTAAGCGACGGCGCTGCTGCAAGGTTTTAACGGGCCACTTGATTACTTGAGCAAGTCCGAATTGTGGCAAGGGGAGATTTCATATTGTGTTCCCATCTCTGGTGGACGTAATATTCTTCTAGACCATCTTCGCATCTATCCCTTGGTCTTGAGGTCTTTAACATGGAATCTATCACTTTTAACTCCTTTGGACTGCCTGCACCGCTCAATCGACGAAAATCATGCTCCGATGGTCTCTACCTAAAGGAAAATGATAATAGAATAAGGTAGGAATGATTGTTTTTAAAACATCGAACACAAATTTACCCCAGAAAAGTAAAATGTTGAATCGCCATTTAGAAAGGAATGGAAGGACATTTCAAAATGGTAGATGAATGCAACATGTTTTCATAGTAATAGTAGTAGTAGTAGCAGTAAGTAGCAGCAGCAGCANAGTATTAGTAGTAGTATTAGTAGTAGTTGTTGTATTGTGTGATTAATAAAGATAATGGTGAAAATAATAATATTAATGATAGTAACAATAATAATATTACTACTACTACTACTACTACTACTACTACTACTACTACTTCTAATGATAAAAATAATAATGATAGAATTCCTGTTTTGTTTTGTATCAAAGGTAACCCCGTCGGTGTTTGGGGCTGTGCAATCATATTAAGAGTGTTAATCTACCGTTTTGTTTTACTCATTAGCCCTTCGAGAAAATCAATCACAAAGACAGATAATCACTTGAAACGACCGTATAAAGTCAACGTTTATGTCCTCCATGACTAATCATGTCTAACGATCAATATTAATACATATGGATTATTTGGATATACAAAGAAATACAAATTAAAATTATGGCACTAGGGATAGATGAAATGAGCTATCATGTCTTTATTTTCTTCACTAGCCTGAATCTACTAAGGATCCCACGTCATCTTGGCCACTTTGTGTAACACCGCCATAAAGTTTATTAACTTTAATTAGGCATGTTATGAAAACAGCAATTTTCTCTATGGTTACATAAATAATAATGTTTTGGATTCAATCCAATGTTGAAAGACCAATTAGAGCGAACTAATCATTATATTAAAGCAAACCAAGAAGCCCTAACACAGCCCTCGTTCTTAAAGAAAGATAAATCGTCAATGTTTTCGCCATGGACGGTGAATTGATTTAATGTTCAATCACCCAAAATCCGGGCACAATACATGCATGTTGATCAGCGGAGACGGAGCAAGCAATGAATAAGACAAGCAACAAACTCCTAAACTCCTATATAATTCGTTCTGTGGCTTTGCCCGCCCACTGCCCAAGATAAGTCAGGGCTTTCATTATCATTTTATGTAATTGTTGAATGAATGCACAATTCCCATAAACTTTGTAATATGATATAAAGAAATGGCTATCATCTTCCACGGGGGACAATAACAATACACAGAAAATACATTATTCAGCTATACAATGAACAGAACTTACAGTTATTCTTTTTTAACTTGCTTTAATTGTTTATGTGTGTAATCACCTTAGCTTATGGTGCTTACCACACAGAATCATGTTGTGCAAAATGAAAAGAAAAGCAAAATTCTCTCGATTGTGTCCTCGACGACTGTAAAACAGGGTAAATATCTTTAGTAATTGTACGAGAACAGCGGTGTTGATAAATAATGAAACTATGATGGTTAAATCTAATGTACACGTTTCATCATGCCCAATTGATCATTTAGACTGTCGCCCGCCTCCAAAGAAAAATCTCGCCGAATGTCATAAGCAATTAAAGTAGATATCAAATACTAATTTGAGGATGTAATTGTAATAATATGTTCGCGGCGTGGAAAATACATCATGACTTGATGAAGATGTGTTTTGCTGAATACATATAACCCGCCGAGTGTTAAGCAAACTGTATATCGTGTGGAAAACTGTTTATCATTCTTTGATTAAACAGACATGCCATGTGTGTGTGTGTTTAGGCCAACGGGATCATACGCAGCATTACATTAACGAACAGAGATGTACCAATATGCATACACAATGGAGCTCCAATGTTATATTGCTTGATTTCCATATGTAGCCTTAAAATAACGTTTTAGAATTGTATTTTCGTTGGCAGATAAGAATGACTAAGAAGAGAGAATAGATTTAATTGATTTAAGAGAATTACACTGTTGCCCATAAAGCTAGAATATTTGTCTAACCTTTGTTAATGACATCGCTGTGAGTACATAATGGTTTATTCTAAAATAGTTCAAGTTTATATCTTTTCAAAACTTTATTGATCACTCCCCCTATGGCTCTTTAGATCAATTAAGTTCGAAGAAAATAAGAATAATAGATTATATTGTCACTTTCATCTTATATTAAGAGGTATGGAACACTATGCCGACTCTATGGACAACAGTGTTCATACCTATATAATTGAAATTAACCAAAATATTGTAAACTCAAATAGAGAACATCCCACTTGGCTGAAGGTTTACAAAGGCGGAAGTCCGTGGGACCAAAGGCCCGCGATGTTTCGGTCTTTTGAAAATTTCCGAGACTTGGTCAAGACGGTTTAGGTATATTAAACCAACGTTTTTTTTATTTAAATCTTTAGTCCCGTGAACTGATATTAAAGTTTGTTAGTCTTGATTATTTTGTATATCTAGAAAATTGACAATTTTGTAGACTAAACATATGAAGAAGCCAGTGAAGTTAGAATTACTTCTTTGCAAAACTAATCTTGTTAATTTTTTCCATATTTTCATGGTTGTATTTCTGCTATCCTGATTAAACTCTTCACCATATTCCTCTTGAGAAACCGATTGTTTGTTTCCAGGGCTACCCACAGCAGATCTGATAAAGATTGAGCGTTCAATTACAATTCCCCGTTGCCTGATTAATGAAATATGCCACTTGATACATTATCATGGCGTAGAACTGTACAGACTGTTCGACGTGCGCCATTGTTATCTTCTTTAGATCATTATCGCATTCAGCGAAAAGCAACATTTACTTTATCTGTCACACCTGGTTTACTTTGCTTCAAGCAAGTCCAAAAAAAATCCGTGATCAGCAAATGTCATCACATCTTGTTTTATTTAAATGATGTATATACTTCTGAGTGGCATAGATGGAGCACACCACTATGCATTAGATTTTACTGATCATTTCCCTTGCTTTTTTCTCTTTCTCTAGATCTTTCAATCGCTTTGCATTTACATAGGACATCTCGTTGTCGCTTTGATATAATTATGTGACCGAAATTGGTGTGCTATTACTTGTCTCTTCTCGTAACACGTCAATACATCGACGTGCAACTTGAGCATTTGTTTCCAATCGATTATATTCTTTACAAATTAGACAAATATATGTTTTCCCGGTGCCAGTAACACTTTGACCTGAATTTACGGCGTGTCAGTCCGACATGGCGGGAAAGAAAGGGCAATTGAAATGTCTGAATCCACATGGACGAGTGGCGCCAGCAGCCGCTTACCCCTCATAACACATCACATGCCATGCGATGGAACCGGTGTCAGTATTTCAACCAGGTTCGTGTGACTTCGGCGCCATAGGTTCGGCGTCATCATACGTTTAACTTATCACGAACTGTGTCACCCTCAAGACAGGAATGGTTTCATTTTTCATGCAAAGTACATTTGATATGTGCCAACCTGGCATGGAAAGTCGAGCTTGGGACACGGCCATTGCTCATGCGAATAAACGAATACCTGTATGGTTAAAGATGAAGTTGAGTTTTGGTCATGTATTGTGAAAGAAAAGGTGTGAAATGGATCAGAAAAGGTTGATGATGTAGCATGTAAGTATTGGTGTGTACTGCAAGGTTATGGATTCATCAAAATCATAATAAATTTGGCCCAGCCTTGGTAAAATAACAAGCTCTGTACACAGAAAGATGTATATGGGGCTACACAAATTTTGTCGGGCCTACTTACCTTGATTTCCTTATCTTTATATGATCATTACTCAGCCAGTATACATTTCTAATAAAATTGTTTGGCAAATTACATTTATTTGTAATCTTGAAAATTTAGTGTAAGTTCCGTTTGATCCTGTGAGAATACATTTTCTCTTTAGCCAGAACATAAGTATATCTTAAACTCAAAAGAGCATAGTTTTATACCATATGGACTAATTGCCTCACAGTGTCAGACGTAATCATGTTATGCCATAATTAAATGTGATTATTTGATAAATTTAATAACACTTTTTCCTTAACACCAGAAATCGTAAATTTAAAATTATTTTGTTTACATGGGTAGTATAAGATGATGCAGCTTATGGATAGGATGCTAATTACATTTAAATTGTTAACAAAGATACAACAGGATATAAATAATAGGAAGAATCTTATCGATTGACCTAATATTTTGTCGATGTGTGTTTAAGCAAAACTTTATCAAATGGCAACGAAGTAAATTAAAACATGTGTTTATATTGATCAAGGCTGTGTTAATAAAAAGGGACCCATTCTGACATTTTGGACAGTTAACAACATCAGGCGCAAATCACTATACCTAAAATGAAATGAAGTTTCTTTAACAGGTACCCATTTCAAAGTATGCTATTAAACAAAATGAGCCTTTATTGTTGATATAATTTTGTTTTAATTTAAATCTTCGACTTATATTCCTGCAAAGATCGTGAGGAGCTGCTTTTCCCATGGCTCATTGTAAGTCGTATCCTAACATGCATGGAATCCGTTGGCTCAGGGCAGGTGTAAAAATCAACATTTATAGTTTAATTGACCACTTTAAGACGAATTTTATGAGAGATGAGCTCCCCTAATTCTCCAACTCTGCCGACTTCAGAGCCTGCTTTAGCAGCTCTCTGCGCCACCGGATAAATACTTATCCTCTCTCTTCCTCTATGACTAGATGGTAAAGTGATTAATGGCATCTCTATTCCCCATCTATCTCTCCACATTGCCTAGGGCGAGATGAACTAAATGTCCTGTAAATATGTCTTTCAAAAGGTCTGCATGTGACGCGAGATAATAGTGTTCATGTTTTGTGTCTTGCAAAATGGGGTCATTCTGTCAGTTAATTATGTTATATAAGAATTCAATCAGGTTTTCATGGCTCGACAGATAAATATCACATATTTCTACATAATCGGAACACATATCTTTAGCATTTATTGTATTGAAGTATTGATGATTCGTTTTAAAATTACCATCGTTCGAACAATAACAGAAAGAAGAAAAAAAATCGTCATCAAATCAAAATATAAATTCTACTTTTGAAGTAGAATTTAAATAAAACACGACCATTCATGGCTGATTAGAGACTAATAAACAAAGACAACATCTATTTTTAGAGGTCAACAAACAATTCGAATGAAAAATGTCTTAAAGTTCGATATTTTGAATGATCAGTGATTTTGATTCTAAAGCTACGCACAATTTGAAAATGAGACGTAATTTCNCCCCCCCCCCCCCCCGTTTCTCCTTTCTTTTATTTTACTGTCCCATCTCTTTTCATCAAAAGGATGATTACGTTTCCCTGCATCTTGGTGGAAAACTAATATATTTCATTCACCGCTGTATCCGAGAATTGTTTTTCTCGTTGTTACCCCGGGGGAGTCGACGGGAATTGAATGTCCCGTACCTCCCAGCTTTCTTCAGTCATACCCTCGATCGATGCATGATTGTCTTGCCTAGTGCTCTTATTTTGTTTTATTTTTATCACTCATCCTTTGTCCTTAAATTGTGTAAAATATTGAGAAACCATCTGAAGAGGGATAAAATAGAAAATGGATTATGCGGGGGAGGTACCGAAATTCTAGTATGGTTTTGCCTCTAGTGATGAAAAATTGAACTGTCTAATGAAGCAATTCCTTTCTAATATTTGCTCTTGGTTTTGGAGTTATGGAGCACGTTGTTGTCAGGTATTGAACATGTTAAACAGCTTGCGTCTTAGTATCTTGTGTTATTGTTTGTATAATAACATTCTAACCAAAAAATATTCTGATAGAAAATTTTGTGAGCAGCTAATCTTGGGTGAATACCGAGTACGAGAGAAATTAGGGTTGAGTGTGGAATCAAATCAGATCATATCAAATTGATTTTATAATCATTTATAATTATGCGAGTCATTTATTAAGTTTAAGAAGATTAATTATGCTATATATCATATTTCCATTTTCATTAGTCTTAATCAAATAATGGTAAAGATTCATGAAGCTATTTCCTGTTATATTGATGTATAGGTAAAGGCGGAAAGGGAAGTATATAAAATAGAAGGAAAAAAAGTTTGATTATTACAATACTATTTGCAGTTCATTCGTTGTAATGGCAGTAAAGAGTAGCAATTTTGCCCTCAAAGAGAAGGTTGAGTTCTGGGAGAGGGGAACATAATTTGTGAGCGTTAGCATTCTATTATGCAAGTGTGAAGATCAGAGAAAAACATGTTCCCTGAAAAGCACTGCTCTTTAAATGCTTTGATAACAGCTAATAATGAGGCCCGGTTTTAATGCCACGTGTTTGTGTAGTCCCATATAAATCTTTCTGTGTACCTGCTTATTACTTTTAAAACTAAGACTGGGTCATTGTAGACATTAACGTCTATTTCGCGTTTAAACAGTCGTAATACAGGATTAGCAATTCTTGCATGTGACTGTGCCTGTGCCGTGCACTTCATCCACTATCAGATTGTTTATCATGCACCTGGAAATATAATGACACATACAGGGTTTACAGTGTGCGGTTGTGAGTGTGCGTGAAGAGTGCGTGTGTATAATTATCTGTATGCAAGACGGTGTTTTTTGAGCGTGATTCCCGGCGGACTCTAGCAATGGAGTGTGGTGTCTAGAGGGGCCAGCACTTACCGTCAACTTTATCGACCGTCAGCCTGTTAAAGTGCCGAGTTTCGGCTCCTTGCAGGCTTCAAAGAACATACGTTCATGTAGCGAGTTGTTATTGAGGCGCCCCTGAACCGTTGCATTATCGGTGAGGGCCGGGTCAGCGTTAAGTCTCTTCTAAGTCTGTCAGTAGAGTCTGTAGAGTCTGCAATTTTCGCCATATTTAGAAATCATATTGCAAGAAGAAAAAGAATCGGGTTAGTAACCACTATTCTGATGGACCGCCACATACATTTTATACATTATAACTATAAATAGCCAGTTGGTTAAAGGATAATGGGTGATGACTGCAATGTATCCCGTACGACATTTCCATTTACTCCATCCAAAACCAAATTTTAAACATTGTTAATATGACCATTGACTAATGATTTTTTGTGGTACCACTTACATCAAATGATCTTGCCATTTTTTTTTTAAATGAAAGAAAATGAAAAAAAAAGATACACTGCATAGTAGCATCCAGAAAATTAGAGATGAGAGGCTTATAATTACTTGATGTCATCGATCTAATGTGTATGAATGAAAATATTAACACATTCTAGCGATAATGACAATGGCTCTCGCTTCCCTGTACTTGAACTGTAATCGGTGTTTATATTACAGTTATTTTGTTACCCAGGGAAGCCTCGTCAGCCTTAATGTTTTTTCTCTTTGAAATGAGTAAGCCGGCAATTTCTAGGTGTCCGTTTATACCTAGTTGGATAGAGGCAAATGGGAATTAATGCCATGCCCAAAGACGGTCGTGCCAGGGTAGAATTTGAACCCTCAACCCTCAGATTGAGATCCGGTGAATGAACCACTAGGTGCACGACACCTCCCAACGAATCATTACTGAAACTTTTTCTTCTATACGGACTGATCATTATTCTCAAATCATAATTTAGTTGTGTTTCGGTAGAATATTTATACAAGACCCCCCCCCCCCCTGACAAAAAGGAGAAAGAGGACAGAAGGAACATGATATCTTAAAACCCATACATCGAATTTGTGTTTTCGAGAGAGGGAACGAATAGGGTTGTGTTACACAACACAATTATTCTAGGTCAGTGCAATTTCAAAATGAGTACATCCCTTCTTTCCCCCCACAAAATGTGAAGAGAAACGTGTCCAATCCGTATGTGGGAGAAATCAACACCATATGACAAGCTATGATGGAAGACACAACTGAATAATCTATGTGCTTTAGGTATGGTCCCTATTGAAGACGCTAATTGGGATATTAAATAATAATGACGATGTTATTATCTCCCGAAAGTGGCCACTAATCTATGGAGAGGAGCATGGAAGAAAGGTGTAAAGTAAAAAAGGGTATTTAAGTAAGTTTATTATGTTTCATCATTAAAGAAAAGAAACGGAGATAACAAATCATCAAGTGATATTAACGTAAGGGAAAGAAGGAGATATCATCTTGACAAGGAATCTTGCTTTCTTTGGTAAGTATTCTATATTCATGAATTAATCTTACTAAATATTGTATCTTTACTAAATTATAAGCGTTTTCATTTTCGATGATTATAGACATCTTGCGTGTAATGTAAATGCTTTTTAATTCCTGTAATGTTTTCCTATATTTTTTGTACATCTAATTTTATCACATTTTTTTTTGGTGGAATAAACGCTTTTCCGAAACCTCATAGACCTGCCCATCACCTTGTGGAGAGTGCATACATAACAATGACGTATTACGTAATCCGAACTTGCTTTCCGTGAAAAATGCAATATTACTGAAATTTCCCTTGAGTTATTTTTTCGGCAGTCATTGCGATTTTATTTAACAAGTCTGTCTTTTACAAAATATCACAATTAGCATTTTACATCATAATCGAAAATTATTAATTAATTATTTCAAATGTATAATAAATATTCTTTCAAATGCGATTACACCGACAGTGGTCAGCTGCATAATAAAACCCCTTAAACAGTGCCCCCACTTAGCATTGCATGTATGCGATCCAGTGCGACGTATCATCATAACCATTCACAATCCATATTGCACGATAATTGACAGATGTATTTCGGATAACAACCGGTGCAGGTGCAAACCAAATATTGACCAATTGACATGTAACCCGCAAGATACGCACGCTCAACCGAGCTTGAGTAAGGGAGTCTAATGCCTCAGTCACAACGCTAAACCTTTTCTAAACCGATGTATATTAGGCTTTTAGGATCATAGCAATACGTTTTTGTTGGTCAGTGGTAGGCCTTATCCGTGTGACTGAGGTGTGATACAGCAATCACATCACCAATCCGATTCCAGATCAATCGATTGGTGTGAACTGTGTATAATCCGCCGTTTTGCTCGGTCTTCTTCCGGTCTGGTGTTAATGTGACGGGAGGTAAACCTCATTGGCGCGCGGAGCATGCTTACGTACATCAAATATCGATTGCCAGCGGAACTTTCTGAATCATTTCTTAAACGCGGAGATAATTGAAACTAATCTCTTAAACTAGGTTAGAGTATACTTGGCATGGATTCCTGTGCCGAGGAAGTGATAGCTTCAATCTCGTCTATTGTAGATAACATTACCTTGGAGTAAATCTTTCTTCTCTATAATATGTCAACTTTTTTCACCAAGGAAGACATGATAAAATAGTGTAGGGACTTAAAAATAAGATAGGAATCGGGTACAAACTGAGATAATGTAGTAAAAATATAAGCAATCAGAAAACAAAGAATATTGTTTTTTCTTTTCTGTCAACGCGTGTATATGTATCGTGGTCACCGGACTGTGGATCACATCATCACATGCCTTGATAGTCTCGGCCACATGAATCTTCTTTTGCCACTCTTCATCCAGGTTGCAGTAAATGTGTACCCGATAGTTATATCTTGACTGTTTTACGCGCCTATAACAGCCCGGCTCAAGACACGGTAAAAGATATGCGCCTTGAGTAGGGTTGAGCAATATGATACGTATGTCTTTGCATTCAAGTCTCGTCCATTCCTGATATAATAACTCAATCTAGTAATAATCATCAATTTTAATTATTCAGCTTACATGCATTGGCTCACGTCAAAATGCTTTGTAGACACATTCATTCTATGAATGTTCAGCGTCAATTTCCAGGATCGTGTGAGAATCACATTCCCCAATATTCACCCTGCCCTCGTAATCTTAATGTAAAACAGCGCACTAGCTATCGAAGCGGCTGCTGTATTACATGTATGATGCAAATCGTAACGTTAGACTCTAGTATCAATCTTTGCCAAAGGCTAATGAGGGTCGGTTCGCATTCTATTTCGTATTCTTGCGCTGCCCTGGTATGTTCACATCTCCGTTAGATGACTACACGTGGCGCTTAATACAGGGAACCTAGATTTATTATAAAGGTAAATAATTGCGGAAAACGAGTTTTTCTTATCAATCTTTTTTATATGCCGCCCCGCCCCCCCCCCCCCCCCCCCCCCCCCC
>BEXV01000295.1:144973-165476 GCA_003118195.1 Hemicentrotus pulcherrimus | reverse complement strand
GTGAACGGAGGGATACCATGCGTGTTCCCAAAATGTCCGATAAAGCAGTACTTTTCAGCACCAAAGTCCGGCTCGTAGTACACACAATCCGGCCCGTATTGACTTTACACACCGGACTTAGTGGGATGTTTTCAACAGGAGGGAACATGCATAATTATGCGTACCCTAAATAACGCTGAGTGGGGGTGCTGGGTATGCCGCACAATTCATCTCTCGGAGCCACATTGTATTAATCATGGGATAGATATACCAAGGGCTTTGAAGTGATTCAACTGTTTCCAGTAAAAGGTTAATCTATACTGATGTCAAGAGGTTGTCAAGGGGATAATCAAGACCTGTAATTTTGCGAAGCCACTGCACATGTTGCACGTAAGCAATCCTTCCCTCATTTAGTGCCTACTGTTCTCGCTTTTTCTTAGAATAAATACACGTGTGGCAAACTAGTGACCGTGTAGAGAAGCAAAGAATGCAACCATAGTGTTAACATTCAGACTCCTATGTGAGGAATATCGTAGTACCGTTGACTCATGGAAAGGAATTGCTTTTCTAATGACGTCATGTTCCTCATTACATGAATAATCATAAGTTAAGACTGTGGACCAATTTTTTATGCAACACTATACCCATGCTATCACTCAGACCTTCGAATAATTAACATCAGGTAATTTCAGTAGCTTTGAAATGTGCACAAATTATAATCAAGTATTATGTGGTCCGAGCATGATTTCGGGAATTTATCATAAGGTGTTGATATTTTCGTTATGAGTGATAATAACAATGATGATATTGAGTGATTTTTTTTTTTCAAAAAGTATTTGCGATTATGTTAGGGGTCATACAAATCCAAGAAATGTGTAGTGATTTTCATTCTATGGAATTCACTCCACATCGGCATACGTGGTGGTAATTTAATAGACCTCCAAGTTGGGCTTTCAGTGGCTTCGTCACGTGATTCTATACGACCTTGTCATACGCCTAATATATTATAAAAAGCGGCATCAGCGAGCGCTGCTCTCGAGCTCAGTTTGAAGATGGCATGAATTTCCACGATTAGTCACGTATAAATGCATAAATATGTCACTGTGGCGAGAATGTTTCAAGCGATTCGTTCCATTTCATAATTCTGGCTGCTCTTCTCGCCCAAGTGCTTATGTCTGATTAATATTTACCTGCCTTGATTCGTTCACAGATGGTCGACAGAATCACGTGACCATTCTCTGCTAGGCAGTATACAATGCTCGCATGCACGTCAAATGTGTTTGAGAGGCATGTGTGCAATTTTAACCCCCGTTCACCACGACAAATAACTGTAAAATAAACTTTTGTTTGGTTAGCGACTGTCCACTTTTAAAGTCATTATAAGATGATGAAGCGAATCCTAATCAAATGATTGGTTGAGAGCGAACACGTGACTAGGCATTTATTTTGTCTAACACGTAATTTCACCATGAACGGTCATTAGTAAAATCATGTTATAAAACAAATGAGACAGCATCTAATAAAACAAATAATACACATCATTTTGTTCGGGCATTAGTAAAAAAAATACCCACACTCGGTACCTTTGAAACAGTCCAAACACCCTCGACTGTCAGGGCAGTTATTTAACACAAATGCCCTCTCTGCTGTGTATTGTTGAATACTAATAAAAGCGCTTTACGGTATACTTGACTACTAACGTGGTATAGTCGTTCGTTCACTTTACTCTTAATCCAAGGATTGAGTGTTCAAATCCCAGCCCGGCATTAACTTATTTTGGCAAGACATTAATCCATATGTGCAAGATGTGCATGGGTACCTGGCTATAAGTAATAATTGCAGCAACAGCATTGATGCTGGTGACAGTGTTGAGGCTACCTTTGGTAAACTATCATTTTGTTTGTATTATTATTATTATTATTATCCTAAGTATTAGTAGTATACTAGTAGGAGTAGTAGTATCAGTTGTTGTAGTAGTTGTAGTAGTAGTAGTAGTAGTAGTAGTAGTAGTAGGAGTAGGAGGACGAGTAGGAGGAGGAGGAGTGGGAGTAGGAGTATTGGTAGTAGTAAAGTAGCAGTAGCAGTGGTAGTAGTAGTAGTAACAGTGGTTATTGGATTCTTTTACGATCCTGCTCTAAGAGTATCCATTCACATCTCCACTTGGTAACATCTTGGTGTCCTGAGTAGGGTTAAGGCTTAGGGTTTGGGGTCAGGTACAGTGTTGGGTCCAGGTTTAAAGTTTAAACTATATAACATAATATAACTAAGGCTTTTTAAATCTTAGCTTTCGTCATTTTGTTAGCGTAGGAAATTCACCATCGAGCAACTGTCGCATTCTAGCCTGATGACGAATAATACCCAACCCAAATGGCATCCCCATCTTAACGGGTAGCCATATAACGCCCGGATGGAGAGAAGCAATATAATGAAAATGTCTTAGTCTCTATCGAATCTTCCTTAAACTTTCACTGATCTGTTCTTGTCAGTTTTCCACCCTCTGTGCTCATTAAAACAAACTTCCTTTCGCTTCATCTCCCTTTATTGACTTTTCTTCGCCATGATGAATTGAAACCCTGTACCATTATAATGTATCATGGTTTCTGTCATTGGCTGAGTCCATATTTAAAGAAAGACTATTAAACTGACATACCTTTCCAGCCAACCGATGATTATACTAATTGGAGAAGATTATTGGGGCGATGATTGGGTCAGAGTGCTAATTAGTAACTTGAGAGTACGTACTTCATCATTTTAGGATGAAATAAATGGAGATTTTACAAATTGGCCATTGGGGATTTTGCATAATCGGGTTTCTACATTTTAAGCTATGTGCCTATACTTTCATTCTATGTAAACAAATCTATTTTAAAAAAACCAAGACATAAGTATGCACCAATGCTTTTGTTGTGGTCTTTAAATTGAGTACAACATACCTTTAACAAAATCCATGTGCTTGTTTATCTGTACGCTAGTAAATGCCCAAATTATAATTAATGCCTGAACATCTTTGCTTACGTCATCTCATGGATTGAACAGCACATAAAAGCCAAGTATCTCATATTTCACTTCGAACAAGCACTTTCCATGATTGTCTCTCTGAAGAGGGCAACATGCTCGAATTTCTAAAGGACGCCCCCAAAGATGCTGTAGACTAACCTGTCTTTGTTCAGTTTTGATGTTGTTCCATTCCCTGGTTCTCATATTCTAGTCCGAACTCGAATACAATTTAGTTTATTATCGACGAAGGGCCTTCATGACGTAATGTTGTGTTTATTATTTGAATCACCTTTCATAAGGATACTTGTCAAATGATTCTGTAATTGTTAAGGCTGTTTCATTCCCTAGTTCCAATGTTATACTGGAAAGTCCAAACGCTAAAATAATTTGCTTTATTAACGATGAAGGACCTTTATGACGTAACTGTGTGTTTATTATTTGAATCGCCCCCCATAAGGATACTGAAAAAGCGACAAAAGATTCTATAGTTGTATCGAATTTTGTCAGGCTAATATTTAATATACTGTTGTCATTTGAAACACGATACTAATGTACTTTGGCGAGGCATATCTACATTTGCCACTCCATACCGATGAGAGAAACGAGGACCTGTTTATGTTAGGATAATGAAAGCCTTTCTGTCTGTATTTGCCATATGCCCTAACGGTGAGCATATAATGTGAATACTCCCCAGGGAGTGAAGATGGTGCACATTGTGGGTGAATGAATCCGATGACTGGGGTAATAATATCTGTAAATAATAAAGGTAATACAAAGTTTGGTATGGGTCATGAATTAGGTTCAAATGAACATATTCGAAGATTGACATATTCAGTGATTGTTGTCGCGGTCGAAATCGACTCTAAAGTTATGAAATTGTAAATAATAAACACTTTATGTTGAATAGCTCCCTCTCAAGGTCAAGATATTAATTAAGCTATAAAACAATGTTTATTGACTAAAATCGACCGATCAGCTATTCCCGTTCGGAAATTATATACCACAGCTACATATTCTGAGATTTTCATGGTCGCAGCTACCACTGTACGGCCGTAGGAGCTTTTTGAAATTCACCAACATTTATCGGGAGCACCGATAAATCTTTATATTCAATTTTTCTCGAAAGCAGAAGTGTTTTGGGGTCTAAAATTTCTAGTGCTTTTTATAAATCCTCAGTGGCATCCAAATATATCAAAATTGTAAAGAATCACTATCCACCCATTTTTCAAAATTTCCAAAACTTTGCAATACCTTTAAAGACGGTATTAAGTATTAGACGCTATATAAACCATATTGTCGTTATTTACTAGACAAAATATTGTACGTCTTATAGCTTATTTTACATGTTTTACTTCTGTTAGAACGAACGTGTCGTTTTCATTTTGTTCAATGTTGCGCATGGCGAAAGTAAGTGTGTCCAAGGCCTTCATTATGTCATATTGACTTCCTACTGTGTGTGAGAACGTGTTTAGTGTGTGGGTATGTGGGTCAATTTGTTGTTTTTGCTGTCTTCAATGATTTCTGTAAATATGATCTAATTATACATCTTCAAAATATATGTAGCGTGACTATCCGAGGGTCATGGCATGTCGATCAAAATAAAAAATATTATTAAGAACGTTTAAAAAGGAAGCCCGGTACATTGTTTTGTTTATGATTTGTCTGGGCAGGATATTAACCGACATCGCTACTATTGCTGCAATATACTTTCAATTGCGCCATCTTGCGGTAGTGTCGTATATAGACCGATTTCCGGTTCACGTATCCAATCATTATGCGCGCTGCATCACAGTTGGTGATGCTTTGTGGGACATGGCTATCAGATGGCAGTATGCGTACATTTTAGGAAGTTTCAGTAAAATATACCCTGCCTTTAATTAAGGCAGGCTTTGAGTGCATATGGCTTTTAAGAAACCATTGTCGACACTTGTACAATTTCATTAGAGTAGAAGTAGTAGTAGTAGGAGTAGTAGTACATGTAGTAGTAGTAGTAGTAGTAGTAGTAGCAGATAGCTTTGGCATAATCATGCGTCTACGATTTTCAAGGAAAATACATGTTCCGTATTTAGTTCTTCTTGCTTGATATGTGCCCGAAACTGTCAGAAAATGCAAATAAATGACGTCACAAGCATAACATGTTAACATTTTGATATAGATTGTATAGCCAAAGACTAAAATAAAGTTGTCAGATGATTATGGGGCATCACACTACATCTGGCAAGTACAAAACAAACAAAAAACGACAAACGAAACACGATGTTTATTTTACCACTTTCGAAGTGACTTTGGATTTGTACGTATGTATCTTTATTGACACTTTCATTGCTTCATTAGCCTCTGTGCACGGTCGCTCGTTTGCCAACCGTGTAGTTTTGCACAAAACTATAGGCATTAATTTACGGGAGTATAGCTTAATAGATTAATCTTCCACTGGAAACTTAAATAATCTTGAAGCCTACATGAAGGAATAGTATTGTGTGGCAAATAAAGAGTTGAGACCATTGACTGGAAAGTACTTTGTCTTACTACGCCTTCATTCACCAGGATGCTGACATATTTAATTACGCTAGAGGGAGTGTGAGGAGGATGATGGCATTTCCATCGGTTACCATGGAAATCAACCATAGAACTCCTCGAAAACATCTAGCTAGACGTTACTGCCTTCTTTTAGAAATGGAAATTGCGGTAATGCAATATGTCACGTCAACTGTCAATTTTGGTGTAATATCCCATGTGTAAGCTTCATTGAAAAGCCTATTTTCAGAAGGAGAAAAAAAAAACACCCATCCATCGCCCTCACGCGTTCTCAAATGAGAATTTCACCTGTCTTTGTAGTTCATACGCACTTTTGAGAAGTGAATTCCAGCCGGGGGAAAATACACGTGGACGAACGAACAATGAGATGGGTGAAGATGAAATCGTAACATCTTCTTTATATGGAAATAAATGTAACGAAATCCGTATATGATCAAGAATGACCAAAAAACTGTAGAATGAATTTAATATGTAATACCAGTATCGGTGCACCAGAAAACAAAATAGGATAACATACATCACAACTTATCTTAAAACACCTTTAATGACGTTATCAGCAGTTGCGAATTCTTTCTTTATCGAAAAAAAATGTGTCAGTTTGCAAAAACCACTTAATTCTGTTAAAACCACTAAAGAAATGTTTCCCTTTTCAAATCACGTGAAAAAAATCATGTTTGTATCAACGCTTCTCACATTCACCTTTACCACATCAGACATGTATACATGCTTATTTATTCGTAATGATGGCGGAGAAATGCATTAACATCCAAGTTAATGTTCCTCTCTAGGGAAAACCCCTTCACATCCTTAGAAAGCGGATTTGTATGTATTTCATGCATTTGAATAGTCTTCAGGTGGTTTTAGGTGGTTGTTACAAAATACATGGAGAAAAAGAAGCATTATCTAGAACCAAGCTCCATAAAGTATTTTTAATTCTTTGTTGGTGGTTGTTTAATTCCGTTTTTTGTAAGATTTAAGTAAAGTACTCTTACGTTGCGGTGTAGATCTTTAAATCTTCATTTATCTTTTAAGCCTTTATTTTACAGTTCTTGTCAGTATAGAAATAAGACTCTTCATCACCACTTCATTCTCTGTTTTGAAAGAAGAGTATTCGTAAAGGATCGGAACCCTGGGAGTTGGAGGAGTGGTGATGCTCAAGTAGTAGCGCAAACTGGCTACAAGCTCTACAAGCTCAAAGATGGAGATCTATACGAACATTCAGAAAAATAAAAAATAAATGATAGGCCTTTCCCACTGAAGTTTGAAATGAGAAAGACACCTCTACTTTAGAAAATCTTTTCATTATGTTTGTTTTTATATCTGGTTATTGCTACCCTTACTTAACTGATTTTTTGAAACAGTTTTTGAAAGAGAAAAGAATCTTTGAGGGAAAGAAAAATATATTATTTTGAGTAATAAGACTAGTCTCGTCGATGTTTGAAGTCGAATTTCCAAACTGTTTGCTTCCCCCCCCCCTTCCACCTCCTTAAACTCAAACCCCATTAAAAATATATATATATATATATCAGGAACCCTCGAGGTTGGAGATGGGTATCCTAACAAAATTTAGGAAAGCGAATAGAAAATAGGGGGAATTAAAAACAGATAATTCGGAATAGAATGAGGTGAGTTCTCCTCGAGGCTTGAAGTGGAAATGACATTAATGAGAAGGAACACTTCTCCTTTGCAAATTTATGTTTGCTTCTCAGTCTATCTATCTGTCTTCAAGCGTTACTACCGTCTAGGTGAAGAGCTGTGTATACAAACAATTTAGGAAAGAGAACAGAAAACCGAGGGAATCAAAAATAGATTATTTTGTGTAGAATGGGGTCAGTTATCGTAGGTGTTTCAAGTGCATACTCGACAGTGATTCAGCCTGCAATCGACGGACTGTAACATGAGTATGAACGTCACCATTTCTAATTTCAAACCCGACAAGCCCTTTTCACATTAGGGTTCCAGAGGAAAACCAAAAAGTAATATTTCATATATTGGTATCTTAATGATTATACACAGCCGCGGTTTCGAACACGTAAGCCTGTTTCAGATATACGCAGCGGTTAACCGCGGCGGTTTATTTTATGATGACGTAACATGCAATACGCTTCACATTTTCTTCATCATGATTCGTGCAGTACGTTCGTTGCTCACAGTTGCTATTTATTTACAAGACTAAGTACTGTCCCAGAATGTTATAAGAAAATATGTTATTCCTTTTGAATAACATATTTTTGTCTTCATCCGCACATGTGTAATTTACCCATCATTTCCTTTATTTCTGTTTGTGTGTAGGTTTGTTTCTCTGTGTATTACTTTGTATTATTTGGAATGTACGTTATAATTTTGAATATTACTTCCTAACATGTGGAAAATGAATAAATGATAAGGTGAAATAAATAAAAATGTATATTTTCATGAAGCTTATTTGTAATTACTTGAGGGGAAGGATGCGTCTGTACTAAATTTTGTTCAGAAATAATTTAGAACGTGAATAATTTTAATATATTCATATCTCTCTGTGTCATGCGAAAATGGACTCTTCAAAATGGGAGTATTTTCATTTGAAAATCTTCACTAAAAGTTCCTTTGTAAAATGTTCTGTCAATTCCATGCGCGTAATGTACGTGATGTTACTGTGTCCTTGTACATTATTAGGTAATAGTCCTCGAACTGTATCTTTTAATTTTGTATTTAGACTGATCAAGATTGAATATAACTATGAAAATTTAAATTGAGTCGGAAGGATACTATCTGATATAGGAGAAAGTTTGATCCACGTTATCGCATATCATTGAACACAACGTCAACGTCTTTCTGGTTCTCGACATACATACATGTACGAAGGCGACGAGTCCCAATAGACACAGAAATATGGTTTACAATGGATCAATATTACATCTTGAGGGATTAGAATACCGGTGGAAACAGGGTTCTCGAGTTGTGACGGTCGAGATGACGGTCTACCGGCGAAGTAGGTCACATCCCGGAGTAGCGCTAGCTGTGGGTAAGTGACTACACACAATCGATAAGAGTTTGGACTGTACTAGTCAACACGCCCCGGGCTATGGAACGGTCAAGAGTCTGACAATTTTACGCACAGGTGTACCAGACACCTTTAAACGTCTCCTTTTCGTTTTCTTTGTCGTCATGTGGGTCTTTATTTTCTATCTATCGCCCACTCTTTCTCTCACTCTGTCTCCAAATTGTTTTATGCGTATCTTATTGTTATTGATTGTATGTCTATAAACTTCCCCAACCTCTCTTCTCATCTCTCTCGCGGCCCAATTTAATCTAGACCCAATTTCGTCAGCCACGTTTCAAACACAAACAACCCCACCCCCCCAAAAAAAAAATGTCTATGAATAATTGATACCCTTTATTAAAGAGGGTACGGCACACTTGTTTTTATTCGACATGTATGCAACTACAATTCAAAATGCAATATTTTCTCGCTTCCTTGGCAAGCCACACACAAAGAAAAATCGATAGGAATCATCTCGGATCAGAATATTATAGAATTATTCATTAATATCTTTATTTAAAGGTGTAAGAGTGAAGTGTAAATAGTGACATTTGAGTAGAAAAGAGATTTGTTTCCTTTTACCAATCTTGAGAGAATAATAACCACGCTAATTTTTTTGCAATGAAGATGTAGAGTGTATTTAAAAAAAGAGACCAACATATTCATGAATATTATTGGAAAGGGGTTTCCTAGTCGAGGCTTTGTTGTCGGGTGGTTATAAACACGTGAATGGAGTAGCGAAGGTCATGGATTCGAGCCCCGCATATGGCATGTATGGTACATGTAATCAAACATTACTACTTTACACCATTGCAATACACGGGTACCGGTAGGATGCTATAATCATTGTGGTTTCGTCAACATCGTCCTCCGGAGAATGTATACTTTTCAGTAAATAATCAGCGGGCCAACGGCTGTAAGTTCTCTCAGAGGAACTACGTAATGAGGACCAATGCCCTATCAAAGGGCACTAGTGCTTTGACTAGATTTCGAACCCTGGACCTTCGACTGTTCTACCACTGAACCAATGACTCGAGTTGTCCTCGACCCCACGGACAAACCTTCTCCATGGCCGGTATTCTGTCTCGTGTAACTTAGGTCAATTTAGGACTTGGTTATTAATTGTTCACACCTTCTATCCATGTGTTATTTTTCTTCCCTCTTCTCCTATGGCCCTGTACTTTTCCAGCATGAAGTCTTGCTCCATAACCTTTGAACTTTCAAAGAATCTGAATAAGCTTAATATTTCATAAGTGATGGTATCCAAGATGGCGACATATATCTGAAGTACTTAGAGATATTCCATCCAGATTATATTCATCATTACGTCATTATTTCATTAGAATGTGCTGCAGATGGTAAACCTGTTAGTGCGGATTCACGCTGATGCAGCTTCCGCCGAAATCTCTCTCGGCGTCATCAATTTATTGCTCTTTACAACTAGAAATGCGCGCCACGACATCGGATCGTCTGCAGAATTCCCGCTGTGCATTTTCCGAGTTTCGAAAAGTAGGTCTTTCTGAAACCCCCTTGGCTATAAATTCATCACAGTTAATAAGTTGATAACAAGAGTGATATCGAATATCTTTTTATTGTTTAGGTTTTACTTTCTGGTCGACCCACACATAATAACGAGGGACCAAGTTCCAAGAATCGCACCTGTTGAGAGAAATTGAATATTCACTCAGGATAGATAAATTTATACCAAATCAACAGAAAAGGGAAATTACCTTTTATAACAGACACCTACTCAGAAAATAAAAGAAGAAAAGTCAGAGAAACATACTAGTGAAAATTGGAATGAAAAGGACAAAGAATAACAAAAGTTATGAATGTTCGAAAGTTGTAATCACTATTCGTAAATGGGCACTTCAAAAAGTTTCCAATTGTTTCAACAACAAAAAGAACTAAAGGCTATGCTTGCAACGCTAGTAACAATTCTTCAATTGATAATTTAATGTGGGTATACTTCAGACAGAGTGCTTTCCAATATTTATTCTATATTTTTCTTAGGAAATATACAAGACTCACAGCAATAACGACGACAAAAGTGCATGAACTTTAATGTTCTTTTTAAAAAATCGATATAAGTGCAGTTTCCAAACGACCTCTTGCTATACCCCTTACTTTACATCGCTTTCATGGATTAATCCGTCGTTAACCCTTCGTAATACGTCAGTTTTAAGTAATATTTAGATTACACCTGCTTTCATTGAATATAAGTACACTGCTGGGCTGGTTTATACTTTTTGAATTGTCTCACGCGGAATAATCATGATAATAGGATACATGGAGAATGCACTATAAATTAACTGAACGGAAAGTCATTCAGCTGAATAAAACATTCCCGTGTAGTCTCATTATTACTAATCTCGTATTGAAATTTTAGAAAGCCTGTCAAACATTAATATGTGATAACGGTTTTAATGACTGTCATGTATTTATGCAGCACAACCAGTTTATGTGGAAAAATATTGGATGTTGCTTAACCATTTATGCCAGTGAGATTTCAGTACCGATTTCTTGAATCCTACACCTTCTATAAAAGTAATTCTATGACTTGTGTTATGGTAACATTTGTATCAGTGATGGACACTATAACCAATCCTAATTCATATCTAGACGGCCATATTTCATATCTCCACATAACCTCTCATGTGTGTTACTATAATTTTGTTTATGGGCTTTTTTTAAATTAACGTCTATATATCGTTTAATTTCCCTTCAGGAATTGCTGTTCTTCAAATTTCTATTCAGCTTTTACGTGGAGTGATACCATGCACTATTTCTGACATTTGTCTAGTTATTGCCCTGAGATGGCGCTGTAACTTTAATGTCCCGAGAGCCCCTTCAGGATGCTCACGACCGATTCATTTCAGAATAAAATCTAGTATAAACTGTCCTCTGTAAATGTTGATAGCGTAGATGATGTTACATGTTTCTTTATTTTACCGCTAGGAGGAAGTAAGCTGGTCAGGGTTCATCTCATTTCCAAGTGTTCCCGGTTTAAATCTAAAAAATCAGCCAGAGTTGTCTTTAGCCGCGTTTAATATAGGCTTCATAATGTATTTAATTTAGCCGGGAAAATGACCAAACAAGGCACCTCGATCACGAAATTGTTATACTACTGCTATGAGCATTATAACGGATTTCAACGGAACAGGTTTTAAAAAACATGATTTTATGATTAATGTCGACTTAAAATGTGCATTTGGCAATAGTATTACATTTAGACCTTACAGTATCATTGTGCTGCCAGAGTCAGACGATCGTACAGCATTATGCTACTCATACGCAAATTAAATGTGTGTGAATTCGGTGCATTGTGCATTGTATACAAATTCCAAGATGCATAATGCATCGTGAATGCTGTGACCTTGATACACATTTTTGTTATAAACGCCATATCATGTTGAGTATGTCTCTCGACGGGGATTTCCAGGGAATCCTATAATGCAATCTCAAGATTAAACACATGATAACAGAAAAAAAAGTTCCAAGGAAAAATTATATGTTATTAAATCCCTATCCCCCAACGTTTTTCTGAGTACTCGAATGCTGATTTCAAGGTGGGTGGAATATTTAATATCGAATATTTTCCACTGAATGAGAGTTTTAAAGCGTCTGGTTTCGTGAAAATGAACCGAACCGGATTTATAATGTCTCCAGCCGTTTTTTCCTGGATATTGAATACGAAAAATGGCAGCTAGCATGATTAAATTGATGGTATATTGTATCTCATAAAACTGTGATCTAGGTCATGCGGGTATGGAATTTCGAGAAAGTTATAGTGCACATCTGTCTCGATTTTCTTGTTTTTCTTCGGGTGGATTTACATGGCAAAGGGTACATCCACACAGAAGCATTGCTAGTCCATGTATGTGTGGGGGCGGCTGTCCTACCGAATTTCCCCAGAGTTTCCTCTTTATCATTTAAACATGACCGCTAAGGATCTTAAAAACGAACCTAAATTAAATTTCAATGTCGATTGATTTTTATATTTACCTAGTTTAAAAGGGATTGGACTTGACTAACGCATGAAATATTATCTGGCCCCTTTTATCAACCAATAGTTTTTCTTCATGTATATGTAAATATGATTGTATAGATTGTCTTACTGTTCTGCAGTTGGTAAATAAATATATTTCAATAACTATATACTATGACAACATCATTTAGGAAAGACCCTAATCGGCTGTTCTACTAAAGGGTCCCGAAATATTATGCAATCATTAAAACGACGCTTGACACCATCCAAACATGATGTCTATTGACCATAAATGATGGGTTGGAATTGCCCTTAATATGATTTCTTGAAAGTCGTGCGCTCGTGTTCAAAGGAAAAATAAAAAAACAGACACACACTTTATATACAAATGGCATCACGTTTGTTGTGATATGCACACATCACCCATTTTGCACTTACTATGGAAAAAAGAGGGTTGTTCACTCTTTCAATTCCAAGAGATGACCCAGTATCCACACAATAAACAAACTGATAACACACATTCAGTCACCTCTGCAGACATAATTATGCAAATGCGAACTGCAATCAATTTCTCGTTAATATTTGATATACCAAAATAACAAAGAGGATGTTAATTTCCCCCCCCCCCTTAAAGTCCTGACGACGCCACTGGGTATTCAAAACATACCACGCGACACAGTCGACAAGAGGAAGACATATTCGAAGCAAATGATAATGGTCTGTAACCTTTTATCTTGTCTAATATTTCCCTTGAATGACCCTCATCATAACGCCTCAATGCCATACTGCTTGTTTCGAAATGATGCACACGACCACTCAAGCGCGGTATGTCATCCCGAGTTGTCCGAAACACACATTATGATGGATCATTTTCGGGATGGTAATGGCACGATTCATCACACTTTCATCAGGCGTATCCAGGGTTAGATTTAAGGAGGGGGAGGGGGCAGTGTACTTTGAGAAGGGACTTAAAGGTGAGAGTGAGGTAATGACGTGTCGTAATAATGATTAAAGTTAAGGACCAGTATTGGAAACGCCCCAATTTCAAAAAATGAAATGGAAGCTCTTGTTACCAATCATGTGAAAGAATATATTTTGACTAATACATGATGATTAAAAAAAATTGCCGGGAAACCACCTACTCACTGATATATTTGGTAAATTAGTTTATATATTGGGATGTGATGGGTAAAACGCATGTGTGCGTAGTCCCAAATACATCTTTCTGTGAACAGTGCTTGTAGCTTAACGAAGACTGGGCCGAATTGGTTATCATTTTAACGTTACAGTACACACCAATACTGCTAGATGATCAACCTTTTCTTATCACTTCCACAACGTTTCTTGCACAATGCAATCGCATGACCCAAACTGGTCTTTAACTTTAAGGTGACATAACAGGAGGGGGCGGGGGGGGGTCGGATTCCGCGAAATGGCAGCAATTTGTCGAATATCGTCTAAACGTGGATGACGAATCCCATCTTTAATTCATTGCTGAATCAGATGTAGGTGGTGGTGGTGATGCAGGCGTGTTCATGTGTAACATGTTTACTGTTGATGATACTATTGGTGATTACGGTGGTGGTGGTGAAGGTTGTAGCGGTAGAGGGGTGTTAATACCAGGGTATGAGAGTTTAAAATCCCTGCTTATACCGCAGTCACACCGACGAGACCGATACAGGACCGACTACAGACCCAACAATTTGTGGTCGTTCTTGAGTCGGGTTGGCGGTGTGACTAAAGAATCGTGACCATTGTATAATTATTTAGACGTACGGACTTGGTCAATTACCGATAAAGGCGTGAGAAACACGACCCAGTGAAATTATCATCAGCGGACAAGCGAGGAGTCTGACCAACATCTCACTCAAGATTAAAAGTCAATACAATTTCCCAAATTACTATAGGATTCGATATATGCATCGTGTGGCTGCGTGCATCACGTTTTCTGAAGCCTGTGTGTGAGAAAATGACACCTATTCCTGATGTCCAGTTTGTGCATTTTGTTTGTGTACCATGCTCATTTAGTATCAAATCAAACTATATTGCACGCACTCTCAATACTCATATGGTCATTTTCTCGACCAGTGAATTGGGTGTTGTCTTTTTTTGCAATCAAATAAATTGAACATAATTATAATCACTTTCTCACTTCTCATTCATTAGAATATTACAACTAACAGTAATTTGTAATAAGGATTTAAAAAATAGCAGTTATGTTGATACTACAGTTTCATCAACGAGCAAGATACTATTATATTAAAAAATTGAAAGACAATCGTTTGGGTATGGAACTTCAAATATAATTTTGTTTGGCGGGTAGCTCTTTCACTCATCTCTCTCCCATACTATAATAACAACTGTTTGTGATCCATTCGAATTTATTAATGGTAACACTGATAGTAGCAATTCTTCTTTCATTTCGAGTTGGAAGTAATTTTATTTTTTGACGAACGTTACGAACAAAATTATAATTGAATGCGTTGAATATACTTGTAATTCTTTTATTTTACACTTTCTACGTCCGGCATGTAAACAAAAATCGCTAAAAGTGCTGTTTGAAACTGGAAATACATCGCACGTGTACATAATTATGTGTGAATACTGTATCACACTTTTCTGAACGTACCACACAAGTTTGTTATCACCATCGTCAAGTCATGATTCATATGAATAACAAATGTAAAAGGTATTAATAATTTGAATTCACTGTTTAAGATCATGAAATTCAACCGTTGGGGAAAACATGTATCTCAAAGAAGTCTTAGAGATATTCGTAGTTGATATTCGTACGTACGTATATATTCGTACGTAGCTGGCGCTATACTTCATTTGCCTTGCCGTTTTACAGCCACAGCTTTGAGTGTAGATTTTGCATTTTGTTTATTGATAAAGGTTGTTTCTCAACTTAATTGATAAGCTGAATATTCCGAATAATTTTGGCCGTTTGAATGTTGTCGAATACTTGTAATTTTGCTTATATTTCCTTTTTCTTTTTAATTCATCTATATTAATATGAACATTATGAGAACGTTATATCACCTTTTAATATTTTATTATGGTTGAGTATTTATCAAACTTTAATATGTTTTGGTATGATTTATAATTTCTTATTTCGTTTCTTCATTTTCTACCTTACCCTTTTTACTCACCGTTGATGTGTGGTTTGTCATCAAATTACAGGCAAGTTTATTTTGTTTCTAGCTTTATGCACGAGAATGCACTATATTTGTATATCACGCTATATTAGATAATAGTAAGTGTGTGATTAGTGAATAGTTGTTGTTAATCACAAACACGTTGTCGTCATGTTCGTAGTAGAAGGGGTTTAAGAAACATGAGAAAAAATAAAACACAGGATATACAAGCATAAGTGATGTGCATGTCAGCATATTAAATAAACTTGCAATAGGAAGATGTATAACTTAAATCGCTGCAATATGCCTGTGTTCGCCAAAACTGTCTTAATCGTTGAAATTGCAAGACATCGGTAACACACCTGAGCTATATTGTCAAAATGATAATAACTAATAAAAATAAAAATGAAAAGAAAAAAACATAACTTTCCAATGCATGCATACCTTAGGTGCACGCAATCATGGTCAAGTGTCAATGTTGTAGAGCGCCATCTACAGTCTTCTTATACTCCACCTCGGCTGCACTGTTAACATTACATACAGAANACATGATGCCTCCGGCACCACCTTCGGTGGCGGAGGCATAAAAATAAAACACAGGGATAAACAAACATAAGTGATGTGCATGTCAGCATATTAAATAAACTTGCAATAGAAAGATGTATAACTTATATCGCTGCATTATGCCTGTGTTCGCCAAAACTTCCTTAATCGTTGAAATTGCAAGAGATCGGTAACACGCCTGAGCTATTGTCAAAACGATAATAACTAAATAAAAATAAGAATGAAAAAAAGACATAACTTTCCAATGCATGGATACCCTCGATGCACGCAATCATGGTCAAGTGTCAACGTTGTAGAGCGCCATCTACAGTCTTCTTATACTCCACCTCGGCTGCACTGTTAACATTACATACAGAACCTCTTAATATACTGACATGCACTTCACTTTGCTAATACTGTAATGCAATGTTTTCATCAGTAGTTAGTAGTTACTGCAGATGTTAGAGGTAGAATCTAGATTTCGTTGCATGGTAGTCTAAACGCATGTATTTCCTACAGATGAAATGTTGCTAGTGCGGGTTATATATATATATATATATATATACTCTATTTAAAAGGGTTATTATTGTATTTTTGACCAAAAAATGTAAAGATATAGCATTTTGTTTCGAAATATTGATAAAAAATACGTCCACCCACTGTATAAATTTAAATTCCTGAGACGAATCGACAATAACCTCGTATACAATGGAAAAACAAGAACATACTTAATGAAAAACATTGTGACGTCGTAACTCGACGTTAGCCTCTGAGAAATAGGTCGCTGTTTTGCAAATTGAGTTTTCTCTAATACCCAATATGGAGTCCTAAACTAGAAAATGAAAGTAGCGGCATCTTCTTTTAAACCAGTGGCCTTAGAAGGTATTAGATGTAGAATTACTCTGATCCCTTTGTCTAATGAGGTTGTCTCTTTTGATAATTCAGAACGCTCGGTGCTAGCCGAGAAAGGAAGAAAACGTCCTACTACGCTACACAAGAAGTATATTATTGCAGGGTTATCGAAGAGTTTTAGAGTATGAAATAAAGGAAACGGTCAGCTGCTGAAATGTTGGTATGGTGGAATTTTGTATTTCAATGGAAAAAATAAAAAATTATTTTATGTCTGATTTGGTTTTTTAATATTGTTTCGAATAATTTGGGTTTTTTTCTCAAGTAATATAAAATAAATTGAATCTAATAGCACATCACTTTGTAAGTAACCTTTTTATTATTACTATTATTATCAACTTGACAATATAGAATTTTATTTTCCAATCTATTAAGATTTCCCATGGGTTTTTGTCTTTTAAAAAAAGATTAAATAATTTTGTTAAGAATTCGAAATAAATTGTCCAAATATAATTCTGTCGATTTCTGAATCTATCGACTGCGGTTGGAGAAAATGGGTCGAAAAAATAGCTATAGATGATATCATCGAGTTATCTTTCCCCATGAGCAAAATATATTTCTCTAAATTTAATTCCCTAAATGACTGAACTGCTTGAAAGCGGAAAAACAATACGGAATCGGCATTATTTCCTTTGTTTTACGGGATAATTTAATGGCATTGGTTACCGAAAGGGAAACGGTCAGCTGACCGAAAGGGATTGGATTAATATTCCTTTTAAAAGAACAACCTCCAATATGATTGATGTGATGTGGTATGTCGCGAATATAGGCTAAGTGAAATGGTTACATACTATTGATTTCAGAAAAGGAGCAATAAATGCGGAAATATAGAGCTGCACATGCCATAAAAAGAAACCCACTATTTTCGCCCAATTAACGCTTATTTTTGATGATCCTAGGACTTTTTGTCTTGCTACGTACTTAGTTCTCGCACTAATGAAACCTTCAACGGAATAACAACAAGTAAATGATTATATCAGTATTTTTTGCCATGATTGCCTTTTGTAGTCCCATGTGTAAAAATCGTGTGAGTGTTTTTTTCATGTTTAATAAGGCGATTTTAGCGCGGGTTAAAAAGTCCCCCTCCCTCTAGGTTTTGATGGTGAAGGTGATAAGTTTGCTACATGATTTCCAAATCAGATGGCTAATACATTCATACATACATACGCATTTATATATACATATATATACATATATATATATAAATGCGTATGTATGTGAAAGGAAACGAGAGAACAATGGTTGCGTATAGCTTACATCAAATTACCACATTACCCTCCTCCCTTTTGGATTTGATTGTGTAAATCTATTATCGAATTAAAGTCCATTTCTTTTAATTCCCAAAGTCAAAGTGACTCCAACTTTAAACGAGCAAAATAATGGGTGCATTCGATAATGGATTCGACGAAAATGAAGATGTGTTTCGCTTGCTTCAAACTACGTTCAGACCAATAAAACACCATTAACCGGAATGAAAGTGAAACCGTGACATTCCGATGGAGTGAGCTTGGGGGATCAAAGGACTTTCACCGGATGCCTATTTAGTCTCTGATCTGCGGGTGATCTAGGGACGATATCCAACATGTACTATTGCCCGCGACCGTCATCCTTAGGTATTTAGTCAAGAATATTTCGAGGAAATTAGTTTTCAATGCGTCAGCTTGATTTCAATTTTTTAAAGTGCCACGCAAAAAAATCTCTATTTGCCATACTACATTTCTTTGTAGATTAGTATTTCACTTATCTAATTCGATTACCATGTTTACATTCGTTTAGATTGATTTTACACCAGAAAGAAATAATATAACATTCATTAAAGATAAACCCCAGTTCTGGTAAAAAAAATAAAAAAATAAAAAAATAATTCTCACAGAATCAAACGAAACTTAAACTGAATGTTCAAGATTACAAATAAATGACATGTGCCAAACAATTTTGAGAGAAAATGAATACTGACTGAGCAATGAGCATAGAAAGACAAGGAAATCAAGGTAGTACCAACCCCGACACCATGTGTGTTGTCCCATATATAGCTTTCTGTGTACAGTGCTGTTACTTTACCAAGACTGACTTGGCCAAATTTATTATGATTTTGATGACTCCAGAACCCTGCAGTGCACACAAATACTTACATGCTACATGATCAACTGTTTCCTATCCTTTCCACATCTTTTCTTTCACAATTCAATCGCATTACTAGTACTAAAGTTTGGCTTTAATTCAATGAGTGAAAATGTGTTATAATGTAGGTAATCGACGCCGAAAACTAATAATTTAGTAAGGCTTTTGTGTCACACACAATATGCTTCAGATTATAGATGCTTTTTGTTTTATGTCAATCGGCATGCGTTACAAACAAGGATCTGTGCCAATTGGTACTTACAGAAAATGAAAGGCTTATTATATGCATGAGTGGAATACAAATTTAGACAAGGCCATCGTGTTACGAGGATTAAATCTAAGACATGCGAAACAACTTGTATGTCTTCCTTGGCCTGTTTTATCGCCTTTCCCGTAATCATTTTGCGCTATCCCAAAACCCTTTACCCATGCTTGTGAGCTTAAGTGAAAACATGAAAAACATCCATTTTATCGCCTTTACCCTTCATATAATTACAGTGCTACATTTAAGCTTTAAGAGTGCTGCATGCTCCAGGCTCAAGTGGAACAGTCGATGTGTTTCTCTCATCCATTCCATTATCTTCTTTGTCCGGCCCTCAAAGCTCTAGAGACAGAGTGCTAAAAATTTCGAGCTAAAAAATTATGAATATACGCAAGAAAGAGAAAGATTACACTTTTTGATACCTCCCTTGAGGTTTGTTCTCATCGTTTCTACTAACTGTCTCCTTTATCTTTAAGCCCTGCAGGAATGGTTAGATTCCGTTTTTTTTTTAAAGTCGCGAACAAGTATAAATTTATAATAATTATATCTCTCAAAGTATGTTTCTTGTCGTCTTTTCTAATTTTCTTCATGTTACCATCAAGCCCTACTACTAAAATGAAGAAACGCAAGTCTATGAGTATGTTTCGGTTTTCATCATCTTTTAAAACTATATTCTGCATTAAAATTACGCGTCAAACATGCAAAAAGTGTGTTATAATTTTGAGTAAGTGAAAACGTGCTAGAAAGGTTTTTTTTTTTTAGTAGCTCTCTTAACGTGTTTTTCCCGTAATTTCCACTATCTTCTGCGCTAGCAAAAAACCCTTAAAGTGTGTTAAAAGTTGGCATTAAGGTGGCGTCACTACCAGGAGTCATCTCGAAATGTGATACTGAAGTTATCAATGCACCTCTTTAATATGCAGCGGTATATATACTATCTCCCACACTTCTTCTTACATCTTCATACCAATTGCAGTCTGTCTGCAAAAATGTCGCGTAAAAAATCGCCCCCC